>VKHL01000234.1:2331-29831 GCA_015146655.1 Ochromonas danica
GTGAGTTTTATTCGCCAAAGATAGCTAAGCCCCGATGTGCTGGTCTTTCCATGACACTGCAAGAGGTAGGCATCCGCTGTCAACAACAAGGACTCATTCACAAAGATGCTGCGAGATACATCACCACCCGTTATCGAGACAATAGGGGGAAGAGAGTTGGGAGAATCAGAAACAGTGGTCGTCAACTCCTTGGATGCACAAGCATTCAAGAAATTGCACAACGTCACACTCACCAAGTAGGTCTCCCCACTAGTCAGATAATTGCTACCTATCACTAACAAAGACGATGGCACAGCGAATTGTGCATAGAGTTCTCTTGTTATAGCGGATGTATTGGAGCTATAGGTCAAACCCTGCACATGAAAAGTCGCACTTCTCCATGACCTCCCAGCATTTCCTGTCACAACACTGCCTACAGACAAATCCAGTTGCCATGAACTGCAGTTACTTATCCTGGAAGTGACAAAAGAGCCAATAGAGGGAATAATAGGAGCCTGTGGACTTGCAATAGTTACAAAGGCCTCGGGATCCACCACAGTATTCGGACAGAGAGACGATGAAATATCAGAAGAACAGCTGATTTTCAAGGCATTGCTATTCGTCGCATCAGCCAACTGGATCGTCGATCCAACCCACAGAGAGCTCCTCGCAGTATCACGAATGATCGCTTGGCTCGCATTTTGCCACAGACAAGTGTATGAATTGGCTTCGCTGAACACGAAGACCTTGTCACATGCAAAGCTCATCCCTGAAGATAACTCCAACATGTTGGTGGGAGCAGAGAAGGTCACGTAGACTTGCAAGCCATCTGAGCTGAACACAGCAGATAAGATGGAGAGCAGAGAAGAAAACACAGAAGGATGCTTGCTAAGTTGGACCACTGGACTAACACCGGGTTGAAATGAAGGATGATAAGTGGATGGGTAAAGAGAAGGAGAAAAGCTTGGCTGCAAAGACGGTTCGGTAATGGGACATGAAATGCTGGGAGCCAAACTTGGAGAGGAGAATGAAGTAGGCTCTCCTGATTGTGGAAAACTTGTTGTTGGTGTTGTTGTATGCAACGAGGGCGATTGGGCTAGAGATGTGGGCTGAGCTGTCATGGACTCGGAGGGTTCTCGCGTTGGCGAGCAAACACTGGTTGACGGTTGTGACGAGTCTTCTCCTGTTGGATAAGCTGAAGAAGGGACGGAAGGCTGCTGAGATGTTGCTGAGGATGAAGGTTGAATGGAAGGGATATTTAGCGAAGGCGGGAACGTTTGACCGGAAGGTGAACTTGTGAGGCAAGAAGGCCTGGGCATGAAAGACGGAAGCGAAGAAGGTTGAGCTGAAGGTTCAGTGGTGGACTGGGAAGAAGGGTTGACAGTCGAACTGGAATATAAGCGAGAAGAAGGGTCAGTTGAAGGACACGAGGATGATTGAGAAGATGGAGATGAAGATGGCTGAGTGGATGGTCGTCCTGAAGGATGAGCACTGGGCTGTGAAGAAGGGTCAGTTGAAGGACACGAGGATGGTTGAGAAGATGGAGATGAAGATGGCTGAGTGGGTGGTCGTCCTGAAGGGTGATCACTGGGCTGTGAAGAAGGGTCAGTTGAAGAACACGAGGAAGGTTGAGAAGATGGAGATGAAGATGGCTGAGTGGATGGTCGTCCTGAAGGGTGATCACTGGGCTGCGAAGAAGGGTCAGTTGAAGGACACGAGGATGGTTGAGAAGATGGAGATGAAGATGGCTGAGTGGATGGTCGTCCTGAAGGATGAGCACTGGGCTGTGAAGAAGGGTCAGTTGAAGGACACGAGGATGGTTGAGAAGATGGAGATGAAGATGGCTGAGTGGGTGGTCGTCCTGAAGGGTGATCACTGGGCTGTGAAGAAGGGTCAGTTGAAGAACACGAGGAAGGTTGAGAAGATGGAGATGAAGATGGCTGAGTGGATGGTCGTCCTGAAGGGTGATCACTGGGCTGCGAAGAAGGGTCAGTTGAAGGACACGAGGATGGTTGAGAAGATGGAGATGAAGATGGCTGAGTGGATGGTCGTCCTGAAGGATGAGCACTGGGCTGTGAAGAAGGGTCAGTTGAAGGACACGAGGATGGTTGAGAAGATGGAGATGAAGATGGCTGAGTGGGTGGTCGTCCTGAAGGGTGATCACTGGGCTGTGAAGAAGGGTCAGTTGAAGAACACGAGGAAGGTTGAGAAGATGGAGATGAAGATGGCTGAGTGGATGGTCGTCCTGAAGGGTGATCACTGGGCTGCGAAGAAGGGTCAGTTGAAGGACACGAGGATGGTTGAGAAGATGGAGATGAAGATGGCTGAGTGGATGGTCGTCCTGAAGGATGAGCACTGGGCTGCGAAGAAGGGTCAGTTGAAGGACACGAGGATGGTTGAGAAGATGGAGATGAAGATGGCTGAGTGGGTGGTCGTCCTGAAGGGTGATCACTGGGCTGTGAAGAAGGGTCAGTTGAAGAACACGAGGAAGGTTGAGAAGATGGAGATGAAGATGGCTGAGTGGATGGTCGTCCTGAAGGGTGATCACTGGGCTGCGAAGAAGGGTCAGTTGAAGGACACGAGGATGGTTGAGAAGATGGAGATGAAGATGGCTGAGTGGATGGTCGTCCTGAAGGATGAGCACTGGGCTGCGAAGAAGGGTCAGTTGAAGGACACGAGGATGGTTGAGAAGATGGAGATGAAGATGGCTGTGCGGTAGGTAGAGAGGTAGGCTCAACTGAATAAGTTTTCCGCAACCTGCCAAATGTTATCCCATCGCTTTGAACGTTATACTCCGAAAAGTATACATCCCCATCCACTATAAGAGATGCTAGACTATTGTAAGTTAGTGAAGATAACAGCGGTTCATCGTCGCCAGAAAACCCCAACACACTGCCATTACCAACAAAATGATACAGACGTTGAGAATAGCTTCTCAGAACGTAATGAATGCCAGCATTATTCACGGAGAAAATGTAGAGATTCCCTTCAGCATCCAAACTACCAGCCCGTGGAGACTTCAACAAAGCAGCACTCGCTCTTACCCCATCCTCACTGTAGCCTGAGGTACCGCACTGACCAACAACGGTTGTAATGTGATCTTGGACAAGATCCACCAAGCGAACACAATGGTAATCAACATCAAAGATGTAGATCGAGTTTCCATAATGATTAAGCACCATGGTATAGATGTTTCCAATCTGGCTTGTCAACAATCCGCCATTAAGACATCCTTTGATACCATTTCCAGCAATCGTTTCAATCGTCCCATTATTCAGCGATAGTTTGCGTATTACATAGGAACGATCACTATAATATAACACACCCATTCTACTGTCCATAGCTAATCCCAATGGATTGCACAGATTAAAGGAAGTGGCAGGACCTCGATAGGTTAACAGGGAGGAATCACAAGTTGATATTCCAGTACCCATTACAGTCGATATACTCAACGTATTCCCATCAATCTTGCGAACACGAAGACCATAAAGCTCGCTGATATAGAGATCGCCATGTCGAGTGTCTATTACAATACTCATTGGATAATTTAGAGCTGCCAAAGAAGCAGGTTGGTCATCACCATTGTAACCAGCCAGCCCAGTACCAGCCATAATAGAGATCATCCTTCCAGAGTTCTGCCTCTTAATCAGATAGATCTTATTTTTATTTTCATCTACCAGGTACAAATCACCATTTGCAGTATTGGCAGCCATACTGGTAATTAAACCCAAATTGACGGAATTGGCTGGCACAGACAGCCCACCAACAAACCCTGTTATTACTTCCATCTTCCTTGTATCGGGACGATATCGCCAAACATACTTTTGCACGGTATCAGCTATTATCATTGTATTGTTACTACTGATCTCGTCAGAGTCACGTTTGTTATAATAGAAGCAATACGAAGCAGACACCTTCTCAACAATGGCTGGAAGATCATGACCGACCACTAAGCTATCCGAGGAAGCAGTCACACGCTCCATTGAGAGAGAAGAGAGCTTAACTCTACGTAGCCCATTGGCATCGTTGGGACTCACATAAAGAGTGTCTTCATCATCACCGCCTGTAATCGACACTATTGTTTGTAAGGAAATGCTTGTTGCTGGAACAGAAGAGTTAGCAGGAATAACAGAAGATGAACACGTGCCATTCCCTACCACTCGGTTAACAAGGTCAATACCCGGATGAAACTTATATACAGAGCACTTTGCTGCATCTGTCAGGAAGATAACACCCTCAGCAGATACCCAGATCGATCTAATCTCCCCAAAAGATGCCGAAGTTCCTTCCACATTTTCTGCGGAAGGAGTTGAATTGTAAGAACCTACCACTGTGTTAATAATGGATGTGCCCATTGTAGATACATCATTAAACCTAGCACTCAAGTCCACACTACGAACCAAGTGATTACCAGTGTCCGCCACATAGAGGACATGGCTGGAATGATAAAATAAACCACTTGGCCTGTTCAACCAAGCCTGATTCGCAAAGCTCCCATCTCCTGAATACCCTACTGATCCGACACCTGCAATAGTATAGACCAACATTGTTGTTGGGTCGATCACATGAACACGACTATTGTTGCTATCAGTCAAATAGACCCTATCCAGTTCATCCACCGCCAGCCCTCCAATTCTACCGAACTTCTTGTCGGAGGCTGGACTCACAGCTGCTCCCAGATTTGAACCACCTCCAGCGTAGAGAATGATCGAGTTGGAGTCCGGGAAGATCTTCTTGACCACTACATCATCTGCAATGTAGATGTGTCCCAGGTCATTCATCCACACACCACCAATATTGGTGAAAGTCGCAATAATAGCACTGCTATCAGTTGGTCCTGAAAGAGTCTTATAGCCTGCAACCGTTGTGAGCAACCTGGAGGATGCAAGGTTAGGCTGAGAGGGAGATCGAGATGGTTGCAGGGTGGGTTGACCAGACGGTTGACCGGTGGGCTGACTCGAAGGTTCAGGGGAAGATTGGCCCGATAATTGGGTAGATGGTTGATATGAAGGTTTTTGAGTTGGCGACGCCCCGAAGTGCTTGGTAAAGGGAGCATTCGGAGGAGTTACTATACTCCACTGACTGGAAGGCCGACGCAAAGGTTGAGTAGCAGGCTGGGCAGGTCGAGTAACGGAAGGTTGAACTGTAGGTCTTTTAGTTGGTGGCATTGAAGGGTTTACTGTAACAGGTAGTCTCCTCAGCTGGGCTCTTATTCTAGCATTCCGTCCAATAACTTCAGCGAAGTAGAAAGTGTTGGAACGAATGTCAGAATAGCATGCAACTGGTAATTTGATGGCAGCGGTAGGACGTACAAATTCACCTGGTATTACTGTTGCTACATGTTTATCCCTGCTGCCGAAGACGATGGAAGTTTGTTTACTCTGAAAGTCAATCATCATAATAGAAGAGAAGTTGTCGTACATTATGTAGAGATTGTTGAAATAATCACCACATAGTGCCACGATAGGACAACAGGAGGGATTATCCGTAAATGGAGAATAATACGGAATGTCTTTCATTGTGTTGCTACTTATATTCAGATAATGGACTAAAGTGGTAGTTTGATCATCCGTAGCATATAGGTCAAAGAACGAATCCACCCAAAAGCTCGAAATCATATTGGTCAGATCACTTGCAAAAAACGATTCCAAAACAACACCTGTGATATCTAACTTTTGAGCAAACTCTTCTCGTCCCAAATAGAGACAGTGACGACTTGAATCATAAGCCATTGCAAGCACTCCATCCACACTACCATCATCACCAACTAAATCATACAATACGCCATCAGTCTTGACTGTTCGAATCCTCGCATTCTTGCTATCATAGATATAAAGATTGCCCAGGGTATCACCTACAATTTGATTGGGAGCATTCATTCTACTCAATGTCGCAGGCAATCTGCCACCATCATATCCTGCAATTAACCCACCGGCATAGTAGGATGATGTATTAGTAGTCGTATCAATCTTGTGAACTCCATTAGAAACACCATCAACCACGTACAGGTTTTTCCGAGTATCGGACCACATGGCAATATTACCGCCAGTACTTAAAGGTAGCCACTGAGCTGGAATAGTAACTCCACCCATGTAGCCCACAAGAGCCTCTACTTGCGAACCATCAAGAGATGGTGCTTGAATCTTCCAGATGATTATTGTAGAGTCGACTCGCGAGGATACAACGAGATTACCAAATGAATCCAATCCACAGCCCAATATTGTAGTGAAATTAACAGCTGATATTGTCATCTTAGATACAATATAGGGAGCAGTTGTGCTGCTTATTGTAGATACTATTGACTCAAAAGCCAATGCTCGACGAATAACGCTCGGATACTCGACAACAAAGAGATCTCCAACTGAATTCACAGCCGCACATATCGGTTGGCTAATGCTAGTATCTGCTGGCGCTTGGCCATCGGAGCCCGATGAACCAGAAGAGCCAGCTGTGCTAATAACGATGGTAGAATTGGCATCATTCGTCAATGCAACTTTGCGAACTAGGTTATTGCCAGAATCTACACAATATAACGTATTGGAATCCTCCTCTTCTGCACGAACGAAGACTGCAATAGGAGTATTCATATTTGTACTCAATGGAGGTAGATTACCTGGACTGTTCTCAGTGACTGACCATTGTCCTAGGACACACCTGGCCTTGCCAAGGTTGAAATCAACCTCTAAGACATAATTAGAAGCGCTCACAGCAATAAACAAAGAATCAGTTAAATCAGAGAAAAAGATTCCCCATGGACAATTAAGTCGAACATCGCTCAAAAGAAAATCTCCACTTTGCGCACTATCTTGGCAGGATTCATAGACACCAACAACTGTTGAGACTGTGCCTTGAGTAATATCATATTTTCGCACGACACATTTTTCAAAATCACTGTAATAGATATTTCCATAACTATCACCTGTTACTCCTCGAGTATCTGTTATCACAACATCAGTGGCTACTACTCCATCCCCACCATCATCAATTCCACCACCAATGAAGATGCTCATCGTAGTAGTGCTAGCATTATACAGCCAGATAGCAGTCTTATCTGCGATATAGATATTTCCCTGGCCATCAAAATGAAATGCAGTAGGATAGGTTAATGAGGCAACACTCGCTGGGATATCCATCTTCTTGGCAAGTCTGTCAACAGTGTCATCGGTATACCCCGCCACCGTGAAGACAGGATTGTTACCACCATAGACTGATGATGAATCAGCTGGACCTTCATAAGTCTTCCCTAGAAGAAGAAGAAAAATGAAGAAAACAAGACGATAAAAGCAACAGGGAGAAGTTGTCATGATGACTCTCGATGACATAAAAGACCTCTTTTGTAGGAATCAAAAGAACAATTCAATACAAAAATAAAATGTAATGAATCGTTAGAGAGAAAAATGTTCTTGTCCTTCTAAATGAGTTCGGCAACAAATGAAGAAAGAAGAAACAAATCAGAATTAGAAATCGAATGAAGTGTGAAACCAGGAACTGTACTCCTAGACACGAAGTCAATTAAATGGATTCGAGGCTTGATATGTTTTGGTTTTAATTGCAGAAGGAGAACGATAACACCACTTAGACCATCTCTCTAGTCGACTTTGAAGTCAATATTTTGTCGTTTTGAGACCTAGGAAGAAGTTGGCTTTTGTGAAAGAGTGGAGTGAGAAAGAAAGTCCAATTTTATGATTTAAAATCGAGAAAAAGAGTATCCATTCTAATTCGTGATGCTGTCAGATGCTTTTTGTAGTGGCAAAACCATGTAACTAGTAAACAAAGAACTCCTTGTCTACTTACTGTGAAGCTAATCTACATTGAGGGAATGTGAAGTTCAAGAGATGGATTAGTTAATATTGTCAATCTGATCTTATCTTAAAACTTTTATCAAGCAAATGCAAAACAATAGCATGTGCTGATCCAAGCAGCAGCATCAACGCTCGGAGTTCATCACACCCTGGAGGTGTTCGTCTCTAGTGTAATAAGTAGGTCTACTATACGGCATTAGAAGCTATAAAGCAGTGTGGGGATGACTGGGTAGTAGGTATACCGGGGGACAGGTGGTAGTAGTAGTAAACAGCAGTGATACGATAATCACCAGACATGTGATGTACTGTCTGGTGTTAAGCCCTGAGAGATATTTAAGCAACCACGGCCTTGGAGAGGCAAGCATAGTTAGGAGAACCGAAGCCAGTAGCAGCATCCCAACCCTTGACGGTGGGGAAACCAGTGGTACCAGCATTGCAGTTGTTCTGAGAGCCATCCTTGATATCATTGAAGCACTGAGAGTTGGAGTAGATGAAAGGGTTCAGCCAGCCCAAAGAAGACTTGCCAGCAGCAAGACGAACGTTATTCAACTGAGAGAAGATACCAGCAGCAACAGGGCAGGAGGCAGAAGTACCGGCAACACCAGTGAAAGAACCACCCTTGTAGGCAACGCAGTAGGGGTTGACTTGACCGCCCAAAGCAGCAATATCAGGATAAGCACGGCCAGTAGCGTTGTAGAGAGAAGAGGAAGGAAGGCCGGAAGAAGACAGGTAGCCCTTCACAGCAGAAGCCTGCCAAGAAGGCTGAGCGAAGGTGTTGGAGAATCCACCGCCACCGCAAGACCAGGCAGTCTCGTCACCAATAGTGCTCTTGGTAGCGAAATCAGTACCACCCACAGCAGTGACATAAGGAGAAGAAGCAGGGAAGTCAGGGTGATAAGTCTTGCCAGTACCAGAGCGGCCCCACACACCTTGATCACCAGAGGCAAAGAGGATAGAAAGACCCAAAGAACCAGCAACCATGAACTGCTCGTTCACAGAGTACATGTACTCAGTGGAGGTCTGCTGAACCTCGTCGTTACCATAGGAGACGGAGTGAACCAGAGGAGGGTTGTCCAAAGCCAACACCTGATCAATCCAGTCAAGCAGAGAGTACTGGGAAACATAGAGAACAGTGAGAGGGATAGGGTTGGCCACAGCCTCAATATACTCAATGTCAAGAAGAGCCTCAACGCAGCCGCCAGCAGTGCAAATAGACTCCTTGTTGCCACCAATGGTGGTGTCAACGGTAGCAGTCACGTCACAAGCACTGCTGAAGGCCTTCAGGTCAGTGTTGTCATAGTACTGATACTGGAACTCAGCAACGGACACGGTGTTGCCAGTAGCAACCTTGGTGACGGCTCCAAAACCATAGCGAGCACGGAGCACATCAGGGGTAGTGTAGCCGTTGCACTTGGTGCCGCAGCTGTTGAACTCCTTGTCACCAGAAGCAGTCGACTCAGCACCATAAGCACGAGGAGAAGAGCGGAGAGCAGGGAAGCGCATGATGTCATCAACGACAGAGACAACGTTAGCTACCTCAGCGGGGAGGAAGTAAGGCTTGGTGATGCGAGGCAAGGCAACACCTCTCTCAGAGACATGACGGAAGAGAGCGAACTCAGTGTTCAAAGCACTAGCAGCAACCTTAGCAGGCATCTCAACATGGATGAGATTGCGGTAGCGGTTGACGCGGATCTTGTCAGCAGTGACGCCCTGGGAGAGGAGGTAGTCCTTCACCACCTTCACCTTGTCCTCAGAGGGGGAAAGGCGAGAGATGACATCAGCAGGCTAGGAACACACATAAAAGCAATTTTTTCACAGTGAGGAAAATTTTATTTCAGTGTTGTGAAGGGGGAGGGATTAAGTGAAGTGTATTACCTTGAACCAGTTGCCATAGCGAGGGTCAGAAGGAGTAGACATCTCCAACAACTCCTTCTCAAATTGAGCAACCGCTTGAGGATCATGCTTCAGCACGAAGACAGCCTTGACCATGTCAGTGTCCTTGAGAGCACCTTCCTTGATCCACTTGGAAGAAGAGAAGGTGTTGACAGAAGGCTCCATACGAATAAAATCAGCCATAGCACAGGCTAAGACAACGAAGACAACGAAGAGAGAGAGGATCATCATTTTATAATTTTTTGTTTGTGGTGGTAGAGAAGATCCAGGAGGAAGGGGAAGGAGATAAGATCTGACTGAGAGCAGTGCAGCAGCAGCAGCATGACAGTGATGATGAAGGAAGAAGGCAGCCACACGTCCACACCGGACAAAGCAGTGGGGAGTCAGAAAACTCCTCTTCTATAGAGAAACCTCTTCTTTCCAGAGTTAAATCTCACTTGACGTCCTTCCTGGCTCACCACGCATCTGAATTCTGTCTTCCTCGACTTTTACCGCGCAAGGTAATGATCGGAACCCGGAAAAATCGAACTTCTCCTATAGATCAACTCTTCTTTTCTGAGTTTGATCTCTCTTCTTCTACTTCTGCCTCAAGAAACGCATCATGTTGGGTGTTTTTCCACGCAAGACAATAACCAGCCTGTGGGTGTGGACGAATGGATGAAACAAGGAAGAGAAAAATGAAGATTAAAGTCCATTCCTCTTTGAATCATCCTTGCCTAGTCTCCTTTCCTCAAGGTCTTCCTATCCATGAAGAAGAACTGGACGTTCTAGCAGGTCGTAAAGGCAAAGAGAAGAAGAATGAGAAGGTCATCGTCACAGCCAAGTCCCTCAGCACACCTGGTTTTCAGTTTAAAGGAACTAACTTTGGAGACTCTTCCAAAGTGAAGAACACCGTTCAGTTTGCCATTGGCGTGGTTGATCCTAGTCGGCCAGGTGGTGTCCTTCTCTCTCCTAATCCCTCGATATCATACCACACCATACTGACCCCCACCCTACCATTCCCTACCCTACCTCAGGTGTGATGACAGTGGTCCCTGCAGATCATGTCTATGTCTTACGACCTCATATTCCTCGCCTAGAAGAAGCTCAAGAGCTTCGGTCTAACAAGATCATGGACCGTCTGAACAGCGCCACGCCCAGTGAGCGCAGAGAGTCCCTCACGAATGAGTTCGGTAGCAAGAAGAAGAAGCGTGCCTTACAAGCTATGAAGAGTAATGTCATCTCCGCTGAGAATATCAGCGCGGCGAATGAGTTGGAGGCTCTCTTCACTGCCAGGTCACCTGAAAGTCGTGCAGAGGTAGTGGAAGTAGCTAAACAGGCCTTGACGAGTGCGAAGAAGAGGAAGAGAGCATAGGTGAGGAGGAGGAGGAGGAGTATATAGTATGAAGGGGTTAGCAGAGGAGGAGGGGGGAGAGGTAGTGTAGTCTCTGTGTAGTGGTTGAGAGGAGGAGAAGGGTATGTGTGAAGTGAAATGCACCATTAAAATGCGTTATTTAGCGTCATAACATGTTATTTGCCCGTCATCATCATTATTATGAGTTTTCGACGTGTGAA
This sequence comes from Ochromonas danica, assembly GCA_015146655.1. Classification (NCBI taxonomy): domain Eukaryota; class Chrysophyceae; order Chromulinales; family Chromulinaceae; genus Ochromonas; species Ochromonas danica. The sequence continues at coordinate 13,560 of VKHL01000234.1, forward strand.
AATGCCTTTATTTTCTTGGAAATAAGTCTTTTTTGAAAACGAGCTTTGACCTCATTTTCATTTCACATTACATAGACCAACATCCAAGTATTGATTGAATCTGTTTTAGATAGATAAATCCGCCGCCAGTGCTTCATGTCAAAAATGCAATGCTCGAGAATACCCACGCAAGACAACAATATGTTACTTTTGATCTGAGCAGCGCGCGCAACACAACAATAAGTTAGTCATCCTCACGCTCTACAATAATAAGTACTGCTTCTACTGGTGTTAGTCATCAACTCATCGACCAACTCATCAGATCATTATTATTGATGAGAACAATCTCTTGCTGTGGACATGCCTAATTTGATAAACAGACAATCTCTCTCTTATTGAATTCCAATATCAATATCAATATCATGTCATCTATTCTTCTTCGTCCTTCTTCATCAATGATTCCTAACAGAGCAGGAGGAGGAGCAGGAGGAGGAGGAGGGACTAACACTAACAACAACAGTGGTAGTAGTAGTAGTAGTATGGGCATGTGGTTCTTTGATAAACGAACACGAAAAAGGAAGTACTTGTCCCTGACAGGAGAAGTCTATAGTGGGGCAGAGGCTATGAGAGTCTCTAAGTGGGATGAATACAGTCCTTGTCACCCTTCTCATAGTTATCGTGCTCAACTAATTGACCAAATGGCATCTTATACCTTAGGACCTCCTCCTCCACCACCACCACCTCCTCCTCCTCCTATGACGTCGTCATGCACAGGGTGCTTAGAACCTCCTCCTCCTCCTCCTCCTGCTATGACAGGGTGTGCACTATCCTGGAGTGGTCTTCCTACCTTTCTCTTAAGAGAATATGCTAAACATGGTATTACTACCCTCTTCCCTTGGCAGGTAGATTGTCTAGCAAGTGAAGGAGGAAAAGCTGTTTATCAAGGTCAGAAAAACTTGATCTTTACCGCTCCTACCTCAGGTGGAAAGACTCTATTAGCAGAGATTCTCATGCTTAAACGAATGGCAGGCACGTTAACTTTAGGACCTCCAAATGAACGCGTTCTTCGAAAAACGGTCTTCTTCATCGTCCCGTTTATCGCCTTAGCGGAAGAAAAAGCTGTTTATCTGCGGTCTGTATGGAAAAGTATGAATATTAGAGTTAAAACCTTTCATGGACCTGAAACATCATTAATAGCTGGTGGAAGTGAGTTAACAGAGGATGTTGAAGTAGCTATTTGTACTATTGAACGTGCTAATATTCTATTTAATCAATTACTATCAGAAGGGAGAGAGAAGCAGGTATCAATGGTCGTCATTGATGAGTTACATCTGCTAGGTGATGCTTCTCGAGGCTTTCTATTAGAGATATTCATCACTAAGCTGAAGTATCTCTGCCACCTGGTAGGTGGTGGTGGTGGTGGAGGAGGAGGAGGTGGGGAAGGTAGTGTCGAGGGGGTGCAGGTGATAGGCATGAGTGCTACCTTACCCAATATTGACCAAGTGGCTAATTGGCTTAATGCAGAACTTTATATTACTACCTTCCGTCCTATCGAGTTACGAACATTAGTATGTAGAGAGAGGAAGCTCTACCACTATTCTCCTCCTCCTCCTGCTCCTGCTCCTCCTCCTGCTACTACTACTTCCGCCCCTATTCTCTCAAGAAGCTCACAATATACTGTTGATTATAGTGAGCAGCTGATGGATATCTATGGAGAGGAAAGCAATCATAGTAATAGCAATGGTAGTTACCCTCTACCACTCTCCTCCTCCAACACCAACACTACCACCACTGCCTTCTATTCCACTACCTCATCTGCTAGTGGTAGTTCTAGTCTACTACAAGAAGTTCTGGGTAGTTGGAAGAAGTCTACCCACACAGTGGATGTCTATTCTCTACCCGGCACTACCTCGAACACTACCTTGACACACAACAGCAGTGTGACTACCATCACACAGCAGAAGACCTCCTCTGTTGTTGGTAGTAGTAATAGTAGCAGTGCACCCTGTTGGAAATTTGTGAGAGACCTCCCTCCTCCTCCTCCTCCTGCTAATAGTACATCATCATCATCATCAGGTAGTATTCTCCCCGAGCCAACAACAACAACAACAACAGAAGAAGAGAAAGACAGTGATGGTCTGCAAGCTCTGTGTCTAGACTATGTGCTACATCAGCACAAGAACTTGTTGATCTTCTGCCCCTCGAAGAGACGCTGTGAAGTTACCGCACACACACTCACACGAGCCTTCTATACCACTACCACTACCTCTACCTCTAGGATGGTCTATGAAGAGCGTCAACGACTGCTAGACGACCTCATCGAAGCGTCTTCTTGTGCTATTTGTCCTATTCTCTCCTCGGCTATCCTCTATGGTATCGCCTATCATCATGCGGGACTAGCACAAGAAGAACGACTATTGATTGAGAGAGGCTTTCGTCAAGGTGTCTTACAGATGCTTTGTACTACTTCTACACTATCCGCTGGAGTCAATCTACCTGCACAGGTAGTCGTTATTCGCTCGTTGAAGATGGGAGATAGTCTGTTGAGTGTAGCTACCTTTAGACAAATGTGTGGTCGAGCTGGTCGTATGGGACAACAACAGCAGCAGCAGCAGCAAGGATGTAGCAATACTAGAGGAAGAGGATGGTCAGCAAGTGGTGGTGGAGGAGGAGGAGGTAGTGGTAGTGGTGGTAGTGAGGTGGGTCAGATAGGTGAGGCTATTGTCATGTTACCACCACCAAGAAGTGGTAGTAGTAGTGGTAGTGAAGGTCATCTTCACCATCTCCTCACTGCTGATCTAGATCCTCTACACTCTGCCTTATCAACTACCACTACCACTACCTTGAACACTACCTTGACCACCACTAGCCATGGTCGAGGTAGAGGTATTGGTCAAGGTAGCAACAACAATCGAGGTATTGAGAGACTGTTACTAGATATGATATGCACAGGCAGGCTAACCTACGAAGACCAGGTGTTACCCTGTCTACAAAACACCTTGTTAGCACGACAAGTCTCACCTACACTACTACCTCGACTAGCACAAGAAGCACTCGCTTTCCTCAAGAGAGAGCAGTTCCTCCTCCTCCAACAACAACCACAACCTCCTCCTCCTCCTCCTGCTACTGCTCCTCCTCCTCCTCCTCCTGCTCCTACCTCGTCTAGTGACCTAATAAAGCGTGTTTATCTCTCCCCTTCCCCTTTAGGCCTAGCCTCAACATGTTCAGGTCTATCACCTCAAGATGCGTTAGATATCCTACCCCTTCTCCAACAAGGTCATCACAAGATCGTATTGGGTAGTGCACTACATCTCATCTACCTCGTCATCCCTCCTAACGCCATGAGAACTATCGAACCTGACTGGTCTACCTATGAACTAGCTATTGACAAGCTGCTACGAGACCATCCTGAGGGTGAGAAGGTAATGACTGTGTTGGGTATTGACCGCGCACAGCTGTGTTCCTTCCGCTTCCACAGGCACCCCTTGGCTACCACTGCACTGGGTAGACTCTATCGACGCTTCTACGTCGCTCTCTTACTCTTTGCTATCATCGAGGAATGGCCTGTGACTAGTGCTACTTCTATCATGTCATTGTCGTCTATGTTTGGTAGTGGTAGTAACAGTGGTAGTAACAGTGGTAGTAACAGTGGTAGTAACAGTGGTAGTCGAGGCGTGAAGAGTCGAGGACAGCTACAACAACTTCAACGAGAAGCTAGTACCTATTGTGGTATGGTGATCGTCTTTTGTCAACGACTAAACTGGACGTTATTAGCTACTTGCTTAGAGGAGATAGCACTGAGGCTAGCCTATGGTGTGCAGAGAGAGCTACTGCCGTTGGTCAGGATTGACTCTGAGCTGCTGTCGGTAGCACGTGCACGTGTGCTCTACCGCCATGAGATACGATCAGCTAAAGATCTTATCACAGTAGGTGTAGAGAGGATAGCTGAAGTGTTAATGAAGGCATTACCTTATCAGTTTCGAGATGTATTGGTTATGATGAAGAAGGATGGAGGTGGTGGTGGTGGAGGAGGAGGAGGAGGTAGTAGTGGGAAGAGAGAGTATGAAGCTTGTCTTCGTCTTGCTGTTTGTATTGTGAAGAGAGCGGAAGACTATCTTCAACAAGAGATGCGGAGGAGAGCTACCACCACTACCTCTACCTCTACCTCTTCTTCTTCCATGCTACATCATCATCGTTAGCTACAGTAGGTCTAGTGTTAGTCTAATAGATCACCACTAACTAGCTATACTGTTACTGTTAGTACTGTAGTGTAGTGTAGTGCAGTGTAGTGTAGTCTAGTCTAATGTAAAGTAATGTAATATACCTGTTATTAGCACTCATACAGTACATCTTTCATCAATAGCACTCGTTGTTATTATTAGGTAGCACTCGCTTCTCGTTCTTCATTGTTACTGTACAAGTACTAGACTAACCCAGTAATACAACAGCTCACCCCACGCTTTGTAATAATAGTTGCTGCTGAGTTGAGAAGTTAACTTAACTCATTAACTTAACAGCCACTGGGTGCGGTCCATCTTGCTTGAGTCTCTCTTCCTCTTCTCTTCCTTGAAAACAAAACAAGAATCACTTTGAACGAAGAAAAGCGAATTGAAACTATGAATACCTGCTGCCCACCTTCATCTTCCTCCGTGATGACGATAGGCTATAAGGGGAGTCTACCTCTCCCAGAGAAGACCATCTCCTCCTCCCCCTTGGAGGTGAGCTATAATAGACTACTAACTCTCCTATGCTGTGCACCTCACCCTCCCCCTCCTCCCCCTCCCTCTCTCTCTTGTTCATCATTAGCAGGAGGAGGTGTGTTTAGGTGAGAAGCGAGTCCGAGAAGTCAGTGAAGAAGAAGAAGAAGACAGTGGCGATGACCACCTCCTCAGAGCCTCTAAGAAGAAGAGTAAGATGATGATGGTAGCAGTGGAGCAGGTGGTGGAGGAGGAGGAGGTGGTAGATCTTCGTCCTCGACCTCTTCCTCGTCGAGCTTGGAGAAGGAAATCTCCTTTCCCTCGTATCCTCAAGACAGACTTCCGTAGAGACTTCCCTGCTATGATAGGCAATGTCTTTAATAGTGGAGATGATCATCTCTTTGCTTCCTTCTATCGACAATTCTTCATGACCTCTTGCTATCTGACTATCTTCAGAGTACATCCCAATGATCGTCTATCATCACTGCCCAATGATCGTCTAAGACCACTGCCCAATGATCGTCTATTACCACCACAACCACTACTACGACCTGCTTTCCAAGTCCCTGGTATAGAAGGTATAATTGACTTCTTCTGGGAGAGAATCAATAGTGCACCTGATGCTATGGTGTCTATTAACCATGCAGAGATACGACAATCTCTCTATCGAGGAGGTAGTGAGATTCGTATTGATGCTCATCTCCAAGGGACTCAGCTACGTGAAGTGTGGATGCAGATTGAAGATGAGCTACATCAGATGCACAGTGTACCGTGTTCCCCCTTCTCTGTTGTGTTAGCAGGTCGAGGAGGGGTCATCTCTACTCTACCCTTGTCTAAGGCACTACCTATGATCTCTGCATCAACTCATTGCTATCGGGCTACTGACTTCAAGTTAGATCTTCAACCTGATCGAATAGATATTCGAACTTCTATGACCTACTTCCTGGATAATAACAATCGTATCTATAAGATTGAGAAGCGCTTCTATTGAACGATGGCGATGGCCATGTCGTGCAGAGGCAGCAGAAGCAGCTAAACAGGCCTTGACGAGTGCGAAGAAGAGGAAGAGAGCATAGGTGAGGAGCAGAGGAGGAGGAGGGGGGTGAGGTAGTGTAGTCTCTGTGTAGTGGTTGAGAGGAGGCGAAGGGTATCTGTGTATATATAACACACACTATATATGTATTGTGTATGTACAGTATTTACACACAGTAGTCGATGCTGTATATAGAGATGTGTGTGTGTGTGTGTGTGTGTGTGTGTGTGTGTGTGGAATTAGTAAATGTCTGTAGGTCTAGTCAACATTGGATTAGAGTGCCTATGGATGGTTCTTTAACAGATTAAAATAACTGTCAACAACGCTGTTGTAGTCACGGCTCCGGTATTGTTAGTGATGTTAAGTTAGCTATAGACTACTGTAGTCTAGAGTAGCAAGATGATGTTATTGATTGTATTGCTTTGCGATCCATAGCCGTGACTGAAGCAGTATCGGGTTTCCACCTGCAGTGGTTTTATTATGGTTTTCATATACTGCTGTACAGCTCCACCACTTGAAGCGTCAGGGTTACTGTGTTACTGTAGACCTGGTCTAGCTGAAGGATGTTATTAACTTAACAAGAAAGTCGATCTATTATTGCATTGCGAGGGGATCACCCATCATTGTTGTTGTTATTATTATAGTGCGTGGGTAATCAATAACAGCTGACTGACCAATTGAATCATTCTGCTGCTATCATATCACATTCATTTCATAAGTTAGTCTTCAGCTATTTCCATCTTGTTAAATGACGTCAACCAGTGAAGCGAAGGTCAAAGCAGAGATCATCAAGACTACTACTTCTTCTTCTTCCTCCTCTTCTTCTTCTATTTCTCTTCAACATATTGATACCAGCACATGGAAAGCTGGACAAAAGTTTCCCACACCATCCCCTGGTAATGGAGGTCAGTGACTACCTGTCTCCTCCTCCTCCTCCTCTTCCTCCTCCTCCTTCTCACTCATTCCTAACTAACCCTGCCCCCCTCCCCCCTCCCTCTGTGATGATGATGACAGACCGTGTCTTCTATGAGAGTCTCCTACAGCAGCGCCCAGAGAGTGAAATGGCTCAGGAATGGTGTCTTGCTTATGGTGTCCTCCCTGCTGACCAAGCCAAACGTCTCTATACGACAATTTGCAATCGAAAAGGAGTGAAGCCTGTCTTGACTAGTCCTGTCAAAGGCAAGGCTACCACTACCACTACCACCACTACCTCGGCGAGTGGCAGGAAGCGCAAGGTAGTGATCGAAGATGAGATTGAAGGCGATGATGGTGGACTGGGTCGAAGCAGTCAATGGGAGAAGCAAGGCGTCATTGGCGTCTAGCAGCACCTACACTACACTACACTACACTACCTCGCACTACCTCACCACATCATGCTAGAGTCTAGGCATAAATTAAAATAGTACTAATAGTATAAATATAACTATCATAACATTATGATAGCTCACATCTTGACTTGTATCAACAATCTCATCCACCTACAGTATGCCCGATTGAGCTAATTTAGACTAGAAACACAATTACTTGGAGGCACCTCTGTATCGACACTTCTGTAGTAGTTAATCTGCTATGAAGTGTGTGAATTTGGTCTCATTCACCTTCATTCGCCACTTTATCATCGTCCAACACGCAGGTCGAAAGTCCACTTTTACAGCCACTTTTCCTCTGCGGTCGCTACACGGCAATTCGGATTGCAATGGAAAAGTGCAAAAGTAGTAAAACGTTGATGGAGAAAAAGGGCGAAGATATCCCTCTCCAGAAGACCCTTCCCCTCCCCTTCGACTAAATCCTTATCCCTACGGTCCATGGTCAAGTTATTTTTTCCAGCAAGGAGCACTCTAGCCACTTTTAACGATGCCGAAAGAAAGTGATGGGAAACTACAAAAGAGGTTGTGTCTTTTGTACTTTAGAACGGACTTCTGAGTTTGGCACTATCGTACTTTTGGAGGCACTTTTTCTGCGTGTAGGACGGCTGTAAGGTCAGTCAAAGAAGTCAACCACACTTCTCGATCACTCTTGCCCACACAGGCTACATCCAATCTCGACACATCCTTCCATCCCAACCACTCGCTATAAACACTGTGAAGAATATCTCCTGGTAACTGCCAAATAACACTCATTGCTTCTCACTTACAACAATCACAATAACAACAACAACAATATTGAAAACAATCTCAATCACCTCCTAGACTAGTTGATGCTTCTTCTTCTCTTCACCTCCAGGCAATGCCAAGGCAAGGCAATGAGTGGTGGGGGACTGCTGTGGAATCACACACTTCCATGGTAGACTTCCATGGTATGAATGATGACACACAGTGCTGTGCTGCAGTGTTCTTCCAGGATACTGTAGGACCATGTGTAGAATATCTCTAGGTAGCATCATCCGCCATATACACTACATTATGTGGTATACTCAACAAGTCAATCCAACAATCTAATTACTTTCTCTTATATTTGGTCCAGTTACGAGATTCTTTATTGAACATATAATAGCATCTGTATTCATCTGATCGGATTGTTCTTTCTTCTAGACTGGAAGGCCATGTCACTTTATCATCCAGTAACAATCCATCTAACATCTTTATAGTAACGGATACAATCATAGTGAGGTCTACAAATCTCAAGCTAGAGTGCTTCGATACTGCCACAAGACTCTCCAATCCATAACAAGGCATTTTTAACCTCTCAAGCAACTGACATGTCTCGATCAACTCACTCATGAGCTTGTCTGAAAACCTGAAGCCATCACTATTCAGGTCTACAAATCTCACACAAGAGTGTGTGATGGCTTCCAGTGTAACATCAGTGTAGTGATTGCCAATAAAAGGCGTCATGCACAAACTGTTCAAATGAGGAAGATCCTGCAGTAAGGAGATCAAGGCCTCCTCTGTTGCACTAGTCTCTAAGCAAATCTGGTATGGTTCCAGCAAAGACTTCAGATTGCCCACTGGATGATAGAAATCTTCTTCGTGAATTAAATTCACTTTCTTGTAATGCCTTCTTCTCAATGCATGAGATAAACAAACAGCCCAATCCTCATTGGAACCTCTCACCCATATACTACAAGTAGATACTCGGTATTTGTGTCAATGACTTCATCGATGAACACATATTGCAGATGAAGGCATTGTTCATAGAGGAGACGGAGATTCTCCATGTTGCACGCCATATAATTAAATAAACGCAAAAGAGTCAACTTTGGACACGATTTCGCCAGTGAGACTAGAAGATCATCAATAGTATAGGCTCTCTGCGACCTAACCTTCAGACTCTCTAACAAGTCTCCAGCTGATGACAGATAGGATATCAAAGAAGCTGTCATCTCGGAAATATCACCAGAAATAAAGACATCCAACACCCTCAAATGAATATCATTCATAATGAAGGCGATCCAATCTCATCCCATCAACATGGAGATCTCGTAAGCTGGAGGCATGCTTTGCCAGAAGAGTTTCTAACATCACTTGACTTTCATGGGATTTCAAGCTAAATTTAGGTATTAGAGCTATCTTTATGAGAGAATTCTCTCTCAACTTACGGGTACAGCTACAGGAATAGACACAAGAACACCGCACAGAGATCTTGACAACAACATGACAGTTGTAACAGTAACAGTAGCAGTAGCAGTGCTGTAGCAGTGGTCCCTCCCTCACTTCCAAGATAGACCTTGTCTTCTTACACTATTCAGTAACAACTACCCTATAATGCTACTAATGAATATCCATGACTTGCTATGCTTTTACAACCTTCTCTCTTCTATACCATAACACAACCTTGATGTTAGGAATGACTAAATAACTTCACTTCAATGAGCTATGACTACATACCATAAGCTAAGCTAAAACACATGTGATGACGTGCTCGTTGTTAATTCTTGGTGATCTCTGGACCCTATTCATTGCCGGCTCTATTACTTTGCTTCCATCATCCTCAAACATTTGTTACACTACTCGTTGCTGAATCATACCTTACTATTAGACACACTGTACAGAAAGGAAAACCATCTCATTTGGGCCTCTTCCCACATCATCAGCATGTCCAACAGTGTTATAAGCCTAACAATGCAGAAGTAGACTCTATCCTGTCTTTCTCGCTCACATTTAGCATTCCCGCATTGGAAGAGAGTTGACTAAACTTGTTACCTCGAAGTACCATCATAATATAGAAGGATTGACATCATCAGTGAAAAAGAGCAGTGACAACCTGCTGGGCATTACATCACATCAGACAACACTTTGTAGCTACTGTACCTTTATCTACACCAACACCATAGAGATGATGAGGGAGGGAAAGAGTATATTTGGATATCTTTCTCTATATTATGGATGATGAAGAAAGAAGATATTCCACTTCCTCTTATCATCATGTAGATTATTATTGTAAACACAACATTATTGAAGGTAGTGGGCTAAAGTTCACCACAGCTTTTGTTTCCTCCAGTGACTAGTGTCCTTATCGAACTCATAATAGCAGATGTATAATCTGACAATTGCTGATACCAGACTGGAAGGCCATTGCACATTCTCATCCAGTAGCAATCCATCCAAAATCTCTTCAGTAACTGATTCAGTTATAGTGAGGTCTACAAATCTCAAACTAGAATGCTTCGATACTGCCACAAGACTCTCCAATCCATCACAAGGCATTTTTAATCTCTCAAGCGAATGACATGCCTTGATCAACTCACTCATCCGCTTGTCATAAACCCTGGGGCCAGCACTATTCAGGTCCGTATCATCAAACTCCATTAGTAACTCTGTCAGCCGCTTCGTGTGCTGTGTGACGATGGCTGTCAATGTAGCATCAATGTAGTGTTGGCAAGAAAGCAGGCCCAGGTATAAACTGTTCAAATGGGGAAGATCCTGTAGTAAGGAGATAAAAGAGTTGTTAGATGATTCAATAATATCTAAATGAATATCGTATGGTTCCAGCATAGACTTCAGATTGCCCACTGGATGATAGTTGCATCCTATTAGAATTAAAGTCACTTTCTTGTACTGTCTTCTTCTTCTTCTTCTTCTTCTCCTCAATGCATGAGATAAACAAACTGCCCAATCTTCATTGGGACCTTTCACATACATAGTCATATTCCTCCTTTCGCTAATTGTGTCAATAGTATCACGAATAGACACATCCTGGAGATATGGACATTGTTCATAGAGGAGACGCACTTTCTCCATGCTGCATGTTGCTAAACCTTTAAACTCTAAGCGAATCAAATTTGGACACGATGTCGCCACTGAGACTAAAATATCATCGATGTTGTAGTACCCCAGCCACCTCTCAACATTCAGACTCTCTAACAAGTCTCCAGTTGATGACAGATAGGATATCAAAGAAGCTATCGATTGAGAACGATCACCAACAACACAGACAACCAACACCCTCAGATGAACTTCATTCTTAATAAGTGAAGAGAAGAACAAATCCAATCTCATCGCATTAAGACTCAGATCTCGTAAGCTGCAGGAATGCTTTGTCAAAAGAGTTTCCATCAACAATTGACTTTCATGGAGTAACAAGCTGCTATGCCATAGCGCTATCTTGATGAGAGTGTTCTCTCTCAACTTCTCGACCAACACCCCTAACACAACATTAAAATATCTGTCATCATTATAATTCATCTCTATTGTCGCTCCCTGTAGACTATGACAATGACTCAAGAAGTCAGACAGATTATCCTTCACCTCGTCAACATCAGGGTTGATTTCAACATCACTCCCTCTCCTTATATGAATAGAGCGAAGAGCAGGACAATAGGATTCCATGTCTAACCCTCCCACCATAAGATCTTCTAACACATTCACACTAACAGGGAAATCTTCCACACAAAATACCCTGCGACTCTTCAGCCAAATGTACAATAACCTCAATTTACCATCTGAAACCCTATTAATGCCTAATGCATTGAATATCCTAAGGTCAGTCAAAGAAGTCAACCACACTTCTCGATCACTCTTGCCCACACAGGCTACATCCAATCTTGACACATCCTTCCATCCCAACCACTCGCTATAAACACTGTGAAGAATATCTCCTGGTAACTGCCAAATAACACTCATTGCTTCTCACTTACAACAATCACAATAACAAACAGCAATTCTGATGATTGTCTGACAAGATCGACATTGGATGATTGCAGTCTGTGAGGTGAGGTGAGGTGAGGTGAGGTGAGGAGATGAAAAGTCTAGATTGATGATTTGTAAAGCCTATTCACCATGCTAAAAAGGAGATTTTCGTCTTGTTGGGTGGTGTTACTGTGTGTTATGTCATGGTTATTGTTGTTTTGCGCTGGACTGGAAACAAACCATCTTTTCTGTCTTTTCGTTTTGTTTTTCACGTCCAGCACACAGTTTGGAGTTGACACACCAGACAACAGAATGTTACAATACTAGTCTAGTAAACTATTGTACTTCGCCTACTGTTGGTGTTCTCCTATGCGTCGACCGAGCATAGCGTTTTGTAATGCATTTGTTTTGTTATCATTTTGTTCTGCAAACTTTGGTTTCGTCTTCTTTCAGATGTTTGTTGTTATTTGAGTGGTGATTGACCGATCAGATGAAGATGCAAGAAGATAGTAAAGTTATTCTTCTCACAGTGTTATATATCACTAGACTACCCCATTATGACATCAACATGTACAGCAGATCAATACGATGTATAACAGACCAAGACTTTCGAAAGACCATCTGCCCAGAGAGTACCAGAGAGTACCAGAACGTACAAGCTTTACACTACATGAGGTATTCTTACTGTGTGATGTCAGGTGCTAGAAGATTCCTAGTAGCAATTAATCATCAAACATATGTTTAGATACTTATGGTGCTCTTATGCTTGATCCATTGATGAGATTCGTCATTGAACTGATAATAGAATCCGAATCCATCTGATACGACAGTACCTTCTTCCAGAGTGGATAGCCACTTCACCTTCTCATATCATCCACCATCTGTTTAGATACCACATCCTTAGACATCTTTAGATATACAATTCTCAGACTAGAATGCTTCGATACTGCTACTAGACTCTCCAATCCACATCAAGAAATTCATAAGCTCCTCAACAATTCACACTTTTTGATCAACTCGCTCACAAACCTATCAAAACAGCTGTGGGACTGTTGTGGAATCACAAACTTGATAGTGCTGTGTTCCATGATAGACTTCCATGGAATGACACACAGTGCTGTGTTGCTGCAGCATCTAAACCATCTGATCAACCTTCATCTCGACCTATCCAGAAACCAAGCAACCAACCGAGTCGATAACCAACCTCCCAGCCTTCAGGTCAACCTACGAGGCGACCTAGTAGTCGCCTAGCTCTTCACCAACAGGGCAGCCGTCATCGAAGCCCTCTGATCAACCGAGCACAGTACCAACATCTCATCCCACAGGATTGATAAGATCATCGGTGACAACAGTGGTTCCTTCAAATAGTAGCACGGCAGCTGTCAATGCGTCAGCCCTCGGCGGAATGAGCTCTTCTTCTACAGCGACAGTGACGGTGACAATGCGTCTGATGCCAACTGTGTCTTCATCATCGTCTAATGTCAATGCCAGCGCCTTAGCCTCGGTATTGTAGTCACCGGTGGTAACGGTGATGGTATGGAATTCCTCCAGTGGTGCCGCGTTCACTGCCACTATTGTAGTATCATCATCTGCATATCTTCTAAGAATAGTTCGTCAGTGACTATCTTCACCCATAATCGCACTATCCTAAAGAAAGAGCAGGTCATATTCAATTGCCCGGATACAAATGTGCTGTACAATTTGACTTGTTCTGGCAAGGCAGCAGCAAGGGTAGAACAACAGTGTCCAGTCTCCCAGCTTCAATGCAGCGTGATCGATATGAACACCTACAGGGTGACAGACAGTAACTATTGCACCGTAGTCTCATCATCTGGTTCGAACGTGGTTTGCAAATGCGGCTACAGCAATAGCAATAGCAGTGGTAGTAGTGGTAGTAGTACTTCTCCTCTTTCATCATACCCACCTCGGCAAGTTCGGTGAGTGTGGCAGTGACGTCTAACCGTGTGGCGGGTGACTTTTCGGCGACAGTCACGTCAGTGCCTGGAAGCATGTCTTCGGCAACCAACGTCGGTATTGGCAACGTTTTGGAGGTTTGTGGCGGATGCGCATCTTGTCAATGGCGAGTTTCTTTTTGCCTGTAGACTTCTTCTTCGGGTGGTCATCCGTGGAAGTGCTCAAGGTGATGAGCATCGTGTTTTCATCCATGAGAGCAAGGAGATGGGTGGTGACTGGTGACGCCCTTGAATGAAGGAGGGAGAAGCGAGCGAGAAAAGTTGGGAGAAGAATGGAGGAGGCGCTAGTCAAAACAGTCCTGCCCAAAGTCTATCATCATCTTGTTGGTTGGCTAGATTGATTGTGGGATGAGCTGCTGTGTGAGCGATGATCATGAGTATTTGAAGGTCATGGTGTCAGTAGTTGGGTGGCATGGTTGAGGAGGATGGGAGAAAGCATTTGGTGTGATTGGATATGTGCAGGGCATGAGGTTTCTTGTGTTTGGCGTGCCACGCTGTTGCTCTGTGTGGACAACCTCATGAATCGCAGGTTAGCAGACATTGCACACAGTACATGGTATGAGTGGTAGCAGGGGTGATATGAAGCATCGTATAAAGACCTACCCATATCTGCTATCTCCCTGCTCGTGCTGGTGTCCGACCTTCCATTGTCGACCCCTACATCTATGTCCATAGCAATGTGGACGCTTGCTGGACTTGGCAAGACAGTATACTTGCGAAAACTTCGTCTATGCCTCTTCGTCAAGTGTCTAAGGCTGCAACTGTTGTATGAGAGCGATGTGGTGGAAAGGCCCGTCTCTCCTTACGCCGCCACGAAGAAAGCCTGCGAGCTCTTCGCCTACACCTATCACCATCTGTATGGCTTAAACTGCACGGGGTTGCGCTTCTTTACAGTGTATGGTCCCCGTGGTCGTCCTGATATGGCAACTTTCAAGTTCATTGACCGCATCTTTCGTGGCGAGACCATTCAACAGTACGGCGATGGCAGCACATCGCGTGACTATACTTACATTGATGACATCGCTCGAGGCGTAGTGAGTGCCATCGATCGACCTCTAGGCTGCCAAGTGATCAACATGGGAAATGGTAGACCGTATTAACTTCGAGAATTCATCAGTTTAGTGGAGCGTTGTGTGGACAAACCAGCAAAGCTTGAAGTGATGCCTGAGCAGCCAGGAGATGTCGATCGCACCTGTGCTGATATCTCTAAAGCACGTGAGCTCCTAGACTATCAGCCACAGGTTATCTTTGAAGAGGGGATCGCTCGTACAGTTGAATGGTACCGCCAAGCACAAAGCCAAGGTCTCTTCAAGGAGGCAACTGACACCGCTCCGCTTGGACGAAGTGGTCTCAGTGAGTCGACAAACATTCTCTCAAGAGAGACGCCTCGGACCTCGAGCTCTCCTCCTATGTCCAAGAGGCCACACGCCATCACAGTCGAACAAGCAGCTTGTTGACACCGAAAGTCAAGAGTTGAAGTCTGTCGCTCTCGCCTTATCCCTAAAGTGTGTACAGTATATAATGAAGTAATAGCGCCAATCAGAGATTGCTTTACTTTTACAGTGTTGTGTGCATGATGTTGGAGTAGTCTGTCTCATTATCTCATTATTATCTCTTTTTTACAGTGTTATTATATCGAGTTTGACTATTGTAAATACATTACTAAACTAAACTAACCCTACCAAATCATATGATACCGTCTCAATTACTGGGGAAGAAGAATACAAACACCATCATGCCTTTGGACTTCAGCAGCTTAAAAATGCTGGTGGATGCCAGGAAGGGCTCAGCAATAAGATGAGATGGTACGAGAAAGTGCTTTTCTCCTACTTTTCTTCTCCTACTTCTTTTTTCTCCTACTACTTTTCTCGCATAATTTGCAGAGTCCATCCAAGAAAATCTATTATTTCTCTGTCGTTGTAATATACCCAACCATTTGCATTTGCATTTGGTGCGCAGACTTTACATCCTTCAGGTGCTTCACTTCTGAGGAGATGACCTCTTCCTTCTTGCAACCAACTAGGAACCATTCCTGTAGCTCCACTTTGATTATCTTTGCATTGATATCCACAAATATTCTGAAGTTCTCGATTCTGAAACCTCGCGCAAAATCCATCAAATTGTTCGAATGCCGCCTCGACGGGACAGAAAAGCACCAAAGTGTTTTTAGAGTAGTGTTTGGCAACGCTTTCAATAAATTCGTATGCACGCTCGACTGTTTTTATACCTGCACTAATGGAGACAACTGTAATATCAGCATGTTCGATATCCTTCATTTCGCATAGTCTGAAGGGAATCCCGTAGTTACGACCAGCAACGGCAAGAGCGAATCGGAGCAAAATGGCAATTCGCACCGATTGCTCCCAAGCCATCCCATCACCTTTTGTTTGTGTGTCTTTTGCAAGAATATCAATGCAGGCAGCGATATCTCGAGCCACGGGCAGCTGGGGGAACAGTCGTGCCACACATTGCACGTAACACAGAGGCCATTTGATCTTCGCTCCCTGATTTTCAACGTATCG
>VKHL01000235.1:0-30353 GCA_015146655.1 Ochromonas danica
CAAGACCTGCTCAACAACCTTCCGCATCACTCAGTGCGCAGCTCTCGTCTCAACCTTCTTCTCATCCGAGTGCAAGACCTGTCAACAACCTTCCGCATCACTCAGTGCGCAGCTCTCGTCTCAACCTTCTTCTCATCCGAGTGCAAGACCTGCTCAACAACCTTCCGCATCACTCAGTGCACAGCTCTCGTCTCAACCTTCTTCTCATCCGAGTGGCCAACTATCTTCCCGTCCCAGTGTGCAACCATCGGGCGAGCTTTCCACGCGTCTGGGCCACCCTTCCGGCCAACCGTCTGGTCTTCCATCGGGTGACCGTTTGTCTTTTCCCTTTCTTTTTCTCTGATCCGCAATGGATGTCCAACAAGGTAAATTCGAAGCAATTAAACGCGCTAATCTAGATAAGATTGGATTCCTAGAATATGAGGGTTTCATTGGGCTTGATCCGCGTGGCCTGAAGAAGGTATTGTCGTTCTTCGTTAATGGAAACGAGCTCAACGACCGGGGAAAATTGAATTCTCTATGGAAGATATCCAATCGTCCATCGTCCCCAGGTACATTCTTTCCTGCTAATTCTGCCTCTCTCTCTCATTCTTTTTACTCTATCTATTATGCCTTCTTCTCTCTTTCTCCCAAGTTTCCAGTTTGATTACAAGTTTTAATCTCTGTCTCTTCTTGTTTGCTTGTTATTAGTAGATGATGGGAAAATCTCTGGACAAGCGGGTCTATTGAAGTATATCCAGAAGAATCGCGAAGGCAGACCTCTTGAGAAACCAAGAATGGTAACCTATTTCTGCATCTTTCTTATCTGAGTAATGGTTGATGTTCTTTTATAGCTTGCTGAGGTCTACAAGATGGTGGGAGCTCCTGACTCTGTGAAGGGGTTTGGTTTTGAACTTCGCGGGCAAGAAGAAGCTGGCAGGATGCTGGCAGAGTACGTGGATGAAGCTTACAGACTGGAAGAAGAGGGGCTTCACACTCAAGTGAAGGAAAAAATTCGGCAACTTGTATGCGTCCATGGCGTGGGCTGCGGCAAGAGTGCTCTGCTGAGCCACGGTCTCTCTCTCCACCAGAAGCACTGCCAAAACAAAGAGTTATCGAAGCTGTTAGAAGATGATAATCACCCGCTTGCCATCCACATCTCCTTCAACTCGCGGACCTCCTTCAGTCACGAGCATGAGACTAATATCCATTTGGCTGTGATTCGTCGTATGCTGGCGAGCTGTCTAGGCTTGGATTGGGGAGAAGCTCTTCATCTGCCTCTGAGTGAGTCACTGCTAGTCTTGGACTGCTTGCTTGCACTCATGGCCTATCACAGGAATGTAAACGGCATGAAAGCAGATCAGAAGATGTTCTTGTATCTGGGTATTGATGAGATCAACCAACTTGTCCGTCATTCTGGCAGTGAAGCAAAACTACCTGACCTTAACTCTCTGAGGGGCATTGCGGGAGCGGTGAAGGGCTTATCCTCACCCTATGGTTTTGTGTCCACACTGCTGGCGGGCACCCACTTTGCTGATATATCACAGAGCTTTTTAGGTTCGGGCAGCAGTCCCTTGAATTTAAGGATTTCAAGGCTGTCTGAAGAGGCTCTTGAGGGCATGTTACGCTTTGACGCAGGTGTGAGTGGGAAGTATATTGAAAACCCCCAGTTTCAGGAGCTACTGCGAGATATTGGGCCTGTGATGCGTGCAATCGGTATTGCCATCAGTAAGCTTGAGTATAAGTACAACTCAAAGTCCATTGATAGTGCCAAGATTGCTGTGAAGGATTATCTGAGGTCTAAGAGAATGCAATTGTCTATCAAGGACATGCATGCTCTGTATGCCTTGGTTCTTACTGGTAGACCTATTTCCCCTTTGGCACCACTCTCAGAGGGCTCTTTCATCACCCTTGACTCTCTCCAGAATGCTGGAACAGTTGTGTTGATTCCTTCACAGGAAGACGATGACTTGTGTGCAGTGTTCATGTCAAGATTGGTGTTGGAGTCCTTCTTCCACATTGAGTCTAGCCATCCTGTTGTTGACTCTGCAAAGAGGCTTCTCGGATTCATTGATACCCATGGATCTGATTCTTTTGAGAAATTTGTTGCTCACTTTCATGGCATGAAGAAGGCAGTGTTTCTGGAAAGGTACTATCCTGGCGGTGCTGTTCCTTTTGTATCTTTCTATTCGGGAGCTTTGATTGGTAAAGGATTGTTAAATCAAGAGCTACAACTGCAACCACTTCCTCCGGGATTTCGTGATGGTGCCATGTGGATGCAAGGAAATCGGTATCCTGATACTGCTGAAGCGAAGCATGTATCTCGCCACTTGATGAAAGGTGGTGCAGTACTAAATTCTAAGGGAGCTGCGGTGGACGTTCTAGTCGGCGAAAATGTTCGCGACTTCAACAGTTCTGCGTGGAAAGAAGGAATAACTGTATGCGCCATGAAGCATACCATAGCTGGTAAAACGGATTTGACCTTCAAAGACATCTCAGCAGACCTAGACAAGGCAGTAAACGTGCTCAATGCCAGCAAGAACCACTCCAAGGCACTGGTTACGATGGTACACTTCTCTAACCGAGAGGTTTCCAAAGAACTGCGCGATGTCGAGAAATGGGGGTCCGGATGGCAGAGATCGATTATTGTAGATCGAAGCAATGTGGAGACAGTGGTGGGTCCGATGTTCGGAAGATTGTTAACAAGTAAGGGCTACTATGATAACGACGAAAAGCTCATGATCGATAAGCTCAGGCAGAAGGAGAGGGCCAAGGTGCGCAGACTGAAGCTCAAGCAGTCGGAGTTGTGTGGGCAGCTGAAGGGGATTGAAAGAGCAGGAGGTGGTAAGGGGGGACTGGTCATCCACGAGCTCGTGCGGCAACGACTTGATGAAGACTATTATTACCAGCGCGGGGGTGATGATTTGTGCGTAGACAATGAATGCAGTGATATCCTGGCCTTGCAGTTGTGCGAAACTGGGGAAGAGGGTCAGGAGGGGGAGGACTACTATGAAGAGGAGGGTTATGATGGGGCCTATGGCGAACAAGGAGATGGGAAACAGGAGGATCTGGGTGAAGGATGTAGTCTTAAAGAGAAGCAGAATGCAGTGCGGCGTATGGTCCAGGATCTCTACCACACCAAGGACGTCTCTAAGAAGCGCAAACTTTTGAGAAAGACTTTGGCCGAGCGACTTGCGGCCGTAGAACCTGGAGCGTCGGAAAAGGAGAGACAAGAAGCTGCTGAGGTGAATGAGGAGGGTGGACGAGAACGTAAGAGGAAACGACGTCGCAAGCGACAAGCCGAAAATGAAGCGGAAGAAGGCTCACGGGAGGAAGAAGTGATCGATGAGGTGCTTTCCTCTCCGCCTCCAGCACCCCCCAGTGCTCCAGTTACGATGGGTGGCGAGGAGGCCAAGGCAGCAGCCAAGGAGAACCGAAAGAACAAGAAGAATAAAAAGGATAAGAAGAATAAAAAGGACAAGAAGAAACGTCGAGAAAACGGCTCGTTCGCGACATTGCTCCCACACTAGCTGCTAACCATCTCTCGTCGTCCTCCGCCGCCACCGCCATTGCGATGACTGAGGAAGTGATTGAAAGCAGCGAGAAGGAAGTGCAAGAAGAGTCCGCAACTCTTGCCTCGGCCAATCTGCCGCCTATTCTCACACCTTATGCGAAGTCACTTGGCTTTCCTAATACCATCGAGTTAATACAAGCAGTTTGTCGAATCTACAAGGCAGAGCAAGTGCCTGTCCCCACAGAAGAGATGAATTTGAATTGGATTTATGGATGTTCATCTCGTCAAACGCGTAACTCTGTTCGCTATAGTGCAGAGGGGACGATTGTCTATCCCGCAGGTACCATTGGAGTCATTTTTGATAAGATTGGGAAAACACAAAAGCATTCCTTGCCACATAAAGATGAAATCACTACCTTGGATGTGCATCTGGGAAGGAAAATTGCTGTCACGGGACAGAAAGGAGTTGGTGCGATCTCCTTGCTCATCTGGAAAACACTAGATGGACAAATCTTGCGCACCATTGATTGCGGATTATGCAATGGTATCTCTGCGGTGAAGTTCAGTCCCGATGGACTCTTTGTGGCTGCGAGTTGTCAAGATGGCGACCATACCTTGAAGATCTTCAGCGTTGATGATGGAAGTTTGTTGGCTTCTCTTCCTAGTGGAGACAAGAAGACTCTTTGCTTGGCATTTAGTGATGTGCCTCTCACGCCTGGTCCAGTCTGGCGATTGCTGCAAGGGGGAGTGAAACACTTCCATCTGGTGGCTTACAATGTTGCCACACGTAGCTTGGCCTACAAGACTGGTGGATATGGTGCTGATGTTCGTAAGACACATGTCAACTGTGCTGCTGCTTTGCCTTTGACTATCGGAGAAGATGGTGTAGCGAGTGGTAATGAGTTCGTTTTGGGTTTATCTGATGGAACGATGGCCTTCTTGGGTCGCGGAGAAAACAAGATTGCAGGCTTTACTCCTTGCTTCACTGGTCCTGTTACTGCAGTGTATGTTGCCAAAGTGAAGGAAGCGACAGCTGATGAACCCGCACAGATCAAGATAGTGGCTGGAGGCGCCAATGGATTGATCAAGATCTTAGACCAAGACCTGCAACCTCTTTCTGAATGGAATCTCTATGCTAAGGATTATGGACTGCAAGATATTGGACGAGTGCGTGGATTTAAATCTATCTGTTGTGATAAGTTGAATCGTAAGATCTTGTATTCCACATCAGCAGGTGAAATTGGAGAGATTGACTTAGTGACAGGAGAAGATGTCAATGCTGGACCCATCGTAAGCGGTCATTTCCGTGATCGTCTGCTTGCATTAGCAGCACATCCTATTCGTCAAGAATGTCTAACAGCAGGAGAGGACAAGACTTTGCGTGTTTGGGATCTGGAGAATCACTCTGTCATCGCTTGGATTGACTTACCCGCTCCCGCCCTGTCCGCCACGTTCGCACCCAATGGACATTTGATTGTTGTGGGCTTGAGTCGCAAGGAAGAAGAGGCAGAGTTGGGTGGACGTATTGCGATTGTCTCCTATTTACAGGGAAAGCTTCGCATTGTTCATGTTACTTCCGAGCCACGCGATGTCGTCACTTCTTTGGTCTTCTCACCTGATGGAAGTAAAGTCTTTGCAGGATCCATGGACTCGGTCATCCATGTATATGACGCATTGAATAACTTTATTGTAATCACTACCTTGGTAGGACATAAAGAAGGAGTGCAATCGATGGATATCGCTCAAAATGGACGCTATCTACAGAGTCAGAGTGTGGCCAAGGAGATGTTGTTGTGGGATATCACTTCCTTCACCCTTGTAGCCAGACCAAGAGACCGCTTGGAAGCATTGGCAGACATCGAATCTCATTGGTCAACAAGACAATCTCTCTTTGGCTTGGATTCCTTGGGCATCTTCCCCGTCCAACATCCTGAAGAGCTGCTGTGCCTTGGTCAATCGAAAGACAACAAGCTATTGGCTGTGGGAGATGATAAAGGTCTTCTGCGACTCTTCTCTGCTCCTTCTGTGCAATGCTTTGCCCCTGCCAAGACTTTCTCCCTGCACAGTGCGGGTGGTTTGAGCAATCTCTCCTTCTCTGTAGAAGATCACTACCTACTGACCGTGGGCAAGCATGACAAGATGCTAGTGCAGTGGAAGGTAGCGAAGAACAGTGGTACTTCCTATGACAATCTGCTTGTCACTGCCTCAGAGAGCAAACAGGAAGTGCCCAGTCCTGTCGTGGAAGATATCTATGACCATTCCTTTGTAATCAAAGGAATCGACTATCGAATTGAGAATGGTATGAGTGCTGCGCATGATAAGCTGTCCGCACAGTTGACAAATGTCTTGGGTGTGGGATACAACGAGACTGTGCCCTCTACCTCTTATTCTGCCTTCCCTGCAGTGCAATTGTGTGGACATGGTGAGATGGTCACAGCACTGGGCAAGGCAGTTGTTACATTAGAAGATGATGGTAAGAAGATTCGTCTGTGGAACTTCAGCGCAGTGCAGAGTCTGGACCAACCACAAGGCCAGGCAAGGAAGAGAGATATCGGGTGCGTGGTCTCCAGTGCGAGTGGCAGGTTTGTCTTAGTGGGAGAGAAAGGACCTGAACCAGGTCATCTGCACCTCTTCCATGCTCCAACTGGACAGCTTTGTGTGGAATTAGCGAATGATATTGAAGGAGGAGTGGGAGCGATTGGCATGGCGTTGAACGATCGCTTGGCAGCCTGTCTTGGCAAAGATATCTTCCATTCGCTCTACGTCTTCAAGACCTTCAATGGAGAGTGGAACGATGCCATCATGATTTATAAGGGACAGGTGAGTGACGCCACTGTGAGTGTCTTGTCCTTCAGCAATACGCTGGCAACAATTGGTCAAGAATACGCAGCAGCTGACTTTGTCACAGGAGGGAAAAGTCGGATTCGCTTTTGGCGTATTGAAGGATTGAATGCCATCTCGTCCTTGGGTAACTATGCCGCAGAGGAAGTGGCGGAAGTGACTGCATTGGCACGAGGTGCAGTAGCGGAAGTGACGTTGAGTGGCGATGTCAAGGGCCAATTGATTGCCTGGAATGGCAGCTACGCGCAACTGATCAAGACCTTCTCATCGGCTATCACAGCGATGAGTGCTTATGGTATCACTGGCAACACGTATGGAAACAATGGAATCGTCATTGCCACACGCAATGAGATCACTGTGATGACATGCTATGGTTCTTCGACAAGTTGGACTTCTCCTTGGAGTCTCACCTGGCAAGATGTAGTCCAACGAATGGACTGGACAAGTCCTCTGTACTCCTCGGGATACTTCGGCAGACAAGGCTTTGCTCACCACGTCACATCCGATCCTGCCTGCAAGCAAGTGCTCATCAGTCTGACCAACGGCTCCTTGCTCAGTCTCGCCACGGACTCTTTGTCTGTCAAGCGTGTTTCAGAAGGCCATTTCGCAGGCAGTAAAGTCTATGAAGTGCTGACTTTACCATCCGATCCAAATATTGTGATGACCTTCTGCGAAGACGGAGTGGTTCGTTTCTGGGACATCTCCGAGCCTTCTGTGATCAGTGGAGTGGCATTGACCAACTGCATCTCTGGAGGTCGACCTGCCACAGGGTCTTTGCTGGTGGCGTACAGTCTACTAGCTCATCCTCCCACTGCAGCGACCTTCCTTAACGATCACATCTTACTCGTGGCTGTTAAAGATGCTGACGCTGAGAGTCAGAGTGGATCCATTCTGATCATGCGAGTAGGCTGGACGATGCCAGCTCGTCGTCCTGATCTCATTCTCATTCATCGTTTGCATAACATCGGCAAAGGTGCTATCCGTCAGTTGCGAGTATCTCCAGAGGGAAAGTATGTTGCAGCTTGTTCTGATGATGGTTGTGCTTATATCTTCACAGTCGAGCCCTTCCCCGGCGAGGACGACCCGCAGGGAGAGCGCAGACTCGCTGCGACATCAAAAGACGACATTGCACCTGGTGTTGGTATATTCCACTTCGTGGGCTTCTTGTTAGCACATCCTTCAGGCAGTCCCGTGGTGGCGCTCGACTTCTCTGTTGACAATCGCTACATGCGCACCTTTGGTGAGAATCAAGCTCGTTATAATGGCAAGGTAGAGGTGAACTTCTTCGACTTTGAACTCAATGCCACCTCTCCCAGCGGTGGTGGTGGAGGAGGAGATGACAGCAAAGCACGGCGTCTGGCAGCTGGCAAGGTCCAAGATGTGGGTGCCTTGGAAGGACTGCGGTCGGTCTCCTGGGCATCAGTAGGCTCGCCGGTCGCTCCTGAAGTGCGTGGCTTAGCCTATCCAGCAGACAGCGCGGACTTGAGCCACCCGTTCGCTGTCTCGAGTCTGTCCGTGTCGGTTGACTCCCAGTTGGTGTCTGCAGGGTATGAGGATGGACTTGTGCGCGTTTTCCGGTAAGCCTGTGATGATTTAATGATGGTCTGATGTTGTCATACTAACAGCAGGCCATGGCTGTCGTGTAGATTCCCTGCTGCGGGCAAATTCAGCGCGGCAGTGCCCAAGAGTTCTCTCAAGATGGACAGCCACGGAAGTGGACCTGTCCTGGTCTCCTTCGTGAAGCCCATATCACCCAGTAGTCATCGCCTGGTGACTGTGGGCCAGAGCGATGGCCTTGTCATGGTGTGGACGCTGGTCTAGACAAGCTGCATAGCCTTAGTCTTCACTTCATTGTCCTCCTCGATAAGATTAATACAAAGATACTAAAATTATATACTATCACATGTTGAGGCTTTGCTAGTGACACTATCATAGACTCTGTTGTTGTCTCATTGTCACACAGATTAGCATCTCTCAGTGTCATGCTAGCATGATGGTTAGTCACTCTTATACTATACAGCAGATGAGAGAAGAAGCCAGTGTGCGGTATTGTCCAACAAACCAAGAGCTTTAATTAACAAACAAGATACACTCATTAGTAGTCATAGAGATAAGAGACAGACAGCAGCAGTTGTAGTGTATAGTGCATAATACTGATTAGTAGAGTATAGCATATACTGTACATAGTGTATATAGTGTATACAGTATACAATAGTGTACTAAGTGTACTGTATATAGTATAGTGTGTAGAGTGCTGATTCGGATGCACAGACATACAGACTGACACCCACTGATCTCAGACCACTGACTGCCATTGCTTAGGACAGGGCAGCAGGTGCAAAGAACACACTCTCAAACATAATCACTCTCAGAGCCATTATGTTTGAAATGCAAACTGTTTCCACATGCAATATTGTCTGGCTATTTATTGACTATTAGCCGAAAATCTTACAGCTCCTTCGTAGTCTAATGGTTAGGATATGAGATTCTCATTCTCGAGATCCGGGTTCGATTCCCGGCGAAGGAACACTAATTTTTGCATTTACTCCGCAGTTTTATTCATTCTGTCGTGTCTTTTATTGATATATTGTTGCTTTTGGAAAAGTTTGTTACCTTGCTGAGATATGGTATGTGAGTGTAGTGTGGTATTGTTATTACAGCTTATTGCCTGATGGTACTACCATTTAGTCTTCTGAGTCTTGTAAGCAGAACTAACGCGTCCGATTTGTATAGGGAGTCTATCACTATGCTATTCGAGTAGTATCAGTGATGCAACTCGGCAGAACCCGTTAACAAGAATAACCCGCCGGCAATATTGACTGACTGGCGGCGGTTGGAGATTACCACTCGGAATGCTCGCCTTCAAGAACTTCTTCTATTCTGCACCTCCAAGAACTGTGTCTACTAGCAGTTGTCACAGACTATCTATCCCCAGCATAACTATCAACGAGTTAGCATTACCTCTCAGCTAACAATAAATGGTAGTCACAAAGTGAGTTACTTCTCCAATCCTTTCTCAATGGTACCACATCATTTCACATCCAAATCCCACAATCAGGCAGAAAAGTGAAATTGTATCCTATTCCGATTATACTGCCCTCTTGCAATCTCCTCCAAGCACACTCTTCAGCTTCTCTCTCATCCTCTAGAACGATGCCTGCCAACACCTCCTTTGCTTCTGTCACATACTCTAAAGACACCTTCCTCAGCCTGACATGATGCCTCACTGCTAAGACAGTCTCACATCCTGCACGAGGTATGGTCAACTCTTCCAGCCTGTCACAACCTCTGACCACCTTGCTTACCATCTCATCGCTAAAGCTCCACGCCTCAGGTCGATATCTCAAGCTATAGATGCAGATTTTCTTTAACCCGCATACCTTCTCTATTAGCACTGCAAGACTCAAATCACTCAACCTCTCTCCCTCCATTACAATACAGTCCAACTTCTCCAAGCGAGGCAGTCCCTGCACTGCTTCTATTAGGACAGACTCTGACATCACTCCATGGAGATCAGTGAGATAAGAAGACAGCTTAGACTTGAACAACACCCAATCATCATATTGTTTGACCAAGTCGTCACAGAAGGGTTGATTGGACAGAGCCAGCATCTTGTGTTGACTTCTTTGTATTGCTGCTGAGATACAGTCCAACGCCTCCTCTTTATCTTCTCTAGACAACAACTTTATTGAGCCCAGTGAGTAGATTAATTCATACTGATCATTGACACCAATGACATCAATGACAATACTTCTGAATAGAGAAGAATAAGTAAAGGAGATCAAGTTAGGACATAATACAAACATTTGACAAAACTTTCTCATAGCAAAGTCATCATATGAGATAGATGTCGACAACGTCAATCTCTTCAATCGAGGACAAGATCTTCCCAAATCAAACAAGAAGTCTCCTTCCATGTAATTCACTCTCTTTATCATCATACATCTTCCCAGCGTGAGTGATTCTAAATAACGTCCAAGAGAAGAGGACAGAGACGTCAATAACGCTGTCAAAGAGAGATAACCCACTGGCAAGGATAACCTCTTCAAAGGAGTAGTTTTCTCATGAAGAAGACTCAGTATCCCATTAACAGATTCTTCACTAATTGCATCAGAAGAGAATTCCAATGTTTCCATCTGTGAGAGATGCTTCATGAGAAACTGACCTATCTTATTCAATGTGGAAGGAGAAAGAGGTGATGAGAAGTGAATGGCAATGCTTGACAAGGTGTTGGCCTCTCTCTCTCTTATCAAAGAGGAGAACACCACGCCATTCATCTCATCACATCCACTACTATAGGTTATTCCCTTTAATCCACTGCACGCCCTCATAAAGAAGTCCACTCTCTCCTGCATGTCAGTGAAGAAGACGGAGGTTAGCGCAGGACCATCAAACAGCAAGCAGTCACCGGCACTCTCCATCTCGATGGAGTGCAGGGCTGCACAGTAGCTAGCACAGCCATCAGACATGCTGACAAGATTTCCCAAGACACCCAGTAGCACAGGAAAGCTCTCCACTAGGAAGACTTGGCGACTAATCACCCAGTCATACCAGCTGACCAGCAACACGTCAGATAGTCTTCTGAGGGGAAGGCTCACCTTCACCTCTCTTAATGAACGCAACCATGCCTCACGATCTCCCTCCGCTAGACACCCTACATCCAAACACGACAGATCCCGCCATGACGACAACCACTCTGAGTAGACACTATGAAGAATGTCTCTGGGTAACTGCAATAGTAGAGATCTGCTGGACATGGTCTATAGAATACAATCTAGTCAACCCACCTCTCAAACTGTCCTCACTATGATAAGCAACCAATCAATCAATCAATCTACTGAGATAACTCAGTCAATCGGTCAATTAAAGGAATGGAATGAAAATAGATCTTTCTTTGATATTCTACTACTCTGGCTACTTATTCAGTGCTATCTACACGAAAAACAAGCTCCTTCGTAGTCTAATGGTTAGGATATGAGATTCTCATTCTCGAGATCCGGGTTCGATTCCCGGCGAAGGAACACTAACTTTTGCATTTATTCCGCAGTTTTATTCATTCTGTCGTGTCTATTTTATCGATGAAAGTTGTTGCTATTATATCAGCTTCTCACCAATCTGTTCTTTAGATATGGTATGTGAGTTCAGTGCGGTATTGTTCTTACTGCTGTCTGTTGCTCATAAAATGTTGTCTGATTGGCAATAGTAACAACCACTTGGAGTAACTCCTTCTATTACATTCCTGGCAAAGGAATAGTGCGTTGTTGACCCTTGTTGGCTAGTTGAAATCTCTATCTGTGCAAACTACTATTCTTTTTCTATCTCTTTGGGAGAAAGAAGATCATTGCGGTAAGAAACGGACAGTTCTCTTATTACAGTCATTCTTTGATCCCATCCACCAGGCCACTAACTGCTGGCCATGGAAAGATGGAGGCAAATGACTTACAAACAAAACCTCAATAACTAACCGACACTCAGTATTATTGATAATGCATATCTGCGTCATGTATATGTTCTAGAAACTCTACTATCAATGGTGTTTTCCCACTATATTGCGAAATTTATCGCATTGCATGTTAGTCACGGTATGATTCATCTCTGTAGGAAAGCAATTGTTCATCACCTCATACTTGGGAAAGCAGAAGGTGCCATTAGAGATATGTCGCACGACAGCGACGGGCACGAGCTCCACAGGCTTCGGGCAAGTGCTCACCTGGTAGTGCCGAGACTGCCACAGCTCGAACTGCTCGGGATTGAAGGGCAAAGTTCGAGTCTTCCTCAAAGAGTGGTAGTATTCCATTCGCTTGCCAATGACCTTCGAAGCAGCTTCTCGTGTCATGAGCTGAAACCGCATGTTCAATCCGTTCCATACCAGGCAGTTCTTCATCACCATGTCACACTCCCCACCCTTGAAAAACGGCAGTAAGTCAGAGATATTGAGAGGCTTGAAATAGTATGCGTCTTCTCGAGTGGATATGACGTAGTCGAAGACAGTGTTGTGCAGGCGCTCCTCCGCCACGATGGTGTCGTAGCAGTTCTCCTGCATGCGATACATGTTGAGGATGCTGTCCTGCTCATTTTTGTACTGCTCGATACGATCTGGACGACCACCCATCACTTTTTGCCACTCGGCCATGGTGAGAGGGGCAAGGAACCGCACGGAGTGTAAGTGGCTGTTGGTCTGGTGGTAGGCTGTGAAGAGGTAGTCCAAGGAGTCGGTCAGCTTCTGGTCGCCCACGGGAGTGGGTTGAAAAGAGAGCTGTGAGTCAGTATTGTAAACTACGCGATTGTTCTGGTTGTGCTGCACGGTGAGGAAGACAGTGAAGGTCACGGAGGGATTGGCCTGCACGAGACCATTTACGAGGAAATCAGGGAAAAGACGACCAAGCTGACCTCCCACACAGACAGCAATGTTAGTAGAGTGAACCACTACATTGGCAAGGATGATGAGAAGAAATTGGAGAATGAGGATCAACCACATCATGTTTGATCAAATGATTAATGTTCCTGTCCTTTGGTTTGACTCGCAGCGGGTGAATATGCGCAATGGTGGAGGAAGAGCAGACATTGACTATTGTTAGGGTGCGTGGTAACACTCGAAACATGTCACAAAACATGTCACACTTTCCTGCAGTGAAGTTGTTGCGTCATGCTATTGCGCCGTGTACTTTATGTGAGCATTCTTGTGGCCTACGAAGCAGAGCATTTCCTTACGACTTTAAAATTCTTCAACGGATGCACAATGCTCATCAAAAATATTCCGATTTTGGTTGCATGGTTGACGCTTCCCCTGCTGTGAGAGAGGCTAGCCGAATATCCGAGAATGCGAATATCCGAAAGTGGTCAGTCTCGACGAGGCGAGGGGTTGAATGGTTGTTATCGTGTTGGTCTCAAACAATCAGCACAACTCACTCAGTCTTCCTTGTCGACTCCGTGCAGTCTCGTCGACGATGACCCAAGAAAGCAAAGAAGTTGTTCCCTCCTTTGCGCAGAAGCTCATTGATGAACCAACTCATCAAAAGCTCAAGTTCCTCGTGGCCCCCCACGTGGAGAGCTTCGACTACTTCGTGGAGTATGGCTTGGATGACGCAGTGGCGGATATCCCCACCATGTGCATAGATCTCGATGAGAACTTCTCAGTCAAGATGGAGATTCTTCGTGCTGAGTTGGGCTACCCCACAAGATTCAATCAAGGCTTGGAAGTGCCCATCACGCCCCGTGAGGCGCGCGAGAGCCACACGACCTATGCTGGCCGACTCAATGCTAGTATCCGCATTACCGTGGAAGGGTCTATGACCAACACTGTGGTCTTACCCGTTAGCTTGGGCGAGCTGCCCGTCATGGTCATGTCGCATCGCTGCCAACTGCGCCACCTCACGCCCCCCAAGCTAGTAGAGATGAAAGAAGAGTCTGCTGAGCTTGGTGGATACTTCGTCTTGCGTGGTATTGAGCGTGTCATTCGTCTATTACAAGTACAAAGACGTAACTATGCCATGGCCATTGAACGTTCCAATTATCGCAATCGTGGCACAAACTATTCCGACAAGGGTGTGGCCATGCGATGCGTGCGCAAAGATCAATCCTCTGTCACCAACACTCTGCACTACCTCAATAGCGGTGGTGCTACCTTGAGATTCGTCCTGCGAAAGCAAGAGTTCTTGCTGCCTGTCGTGTTGGTGGCCAAAGCGCTTTTCCCACTTTCCGACAAGGAGCTTTTCGATCGAATCGTTGCTGGTGATCATGCTAATACTTTCTTGACAACACGTCTCGAGTTACTACTGCGTGATTTCAAATCCTTTGGTCTCTTCACACGGTCAGCTTGCTTATCGTATCTTGGTGCATTGTTTCGCGGATCGATGCCGAATATCTCCAACCAGATGTCCGACGAGGAGGTCGGCGTCTTCCTCATCCAGAGATACATCTTCATCCATGTAGAGAGCTTTGCAGATAAGTTCGAAGTGTTGATTCATATGCTACGCAAGCTCTTCGCTTTCGTTCAAGGCGATTGCGCGGCGGACAATACCGACGCGTTGATGAACCACGAGCTGCTCCTGCCTGGCCACCTCATTGGCATCTATGTCAAGGAGAAGATCGAAGAAGGTCTCTTAGCAGTCAAGCAGCAAGCCTTCCGAGACTATCGCATGAACTCAGTCAAGTTCACGTCAGAGTTAACACAAAACATGAATCGTCTGTTCCAACGCTATCTGGACCGATCTTTGAACACTTTGGGACAGAAGATCGCCAGCTTTCTATCCACAGGAAACATCGTTACTTCTACAGGCATGGATCTCATGCAAGTGTCAGGCTATACTATCGTAGCAGAGCGATTGAACTATCTGCGCTATCTCAGTCACTTCCAGTCTGTGCACAGAGGACAGTTTTTCACTACCATGAAGACCACCGCGGTGCGTAAGCTATTGCCTGAATCATGGGGATTCTTATGTCCTGTGCACACACCTGATGGCGGTCCTTGTGGTTTGTTGAATCACTTGGCGAAGGATGCCATTGTCTTGAGCTATCCGCCCTCTCTCAAATCCCCCTCCACATCCTCAGGTCCCCTGCCACGGCCTGCTGGCATCTCTCCTGCGGTTCTATGCTCTCGTCGCTCCATTCAACAGCTATTGGCGAACTATGGCCTAGTGGCGGGAGGAGTGAATGCAGGCGACGGCCAGCCCATCCTCAACGCGCGCTCTTACCTGCCCGTCCTTCTCGACGGTGTGCCTCTTGGAGGAGTGGCAATGAGTCAAGCACCTCAACTTGTCGCTGTTCTTCGACAGTTAAAGCAGAATGCTCTCTTGGACACTAACTCCACCATCGGTGGAGTGACTGGTTACCTCGAGCCTTCCACTGAGATTGCTTACGTCCCACACATGCGCGATCTCTTGGAGGAAGAGCAATCCTCCTCTAACGTTGTTCGCGGAGCTTTCCCTGGTCTGTACCTCTTCACCCAGCCTGGTCGCTTCATTCGACCTGTCTATAACCTGCAACTGCGCGGCAAGGAGTATATCGGACCGTTAGAGCAAGTCTTCCTCATGGTTGCGGTCACGCCCTCTGAGGTCCAAGCCAATGCTGGGTATTCTCATTTAGAGCTCTCTGCGCAGACAATGTTATCACAAGTTGCTTCACTCACTCCTTACAGCGACTACAACCAGTCCCCTCGTAACATGTATCAATGCCAGATGGGCAAGCAGACCATGGGCACACCTACCCATGCCTTGAGAACACGCACAGACAATAAGCTCTACCGCATTCTCAATGCCCAAGCTCCTCTCGTGCAAACACAATTCCAAAGCCACTATGTCATGGACGAGTACCCACAAGGTTGTAATGCCGTTGTGGCGGTCATCTCTTACACTGGATATGATATGGAAGATGCTATGATTATTAGCAAGTCATCATGGGAACGTGGGTTTGGTTATGGATATGTCTACAAGACGAAAGTGATTGACTTGGACGAGGAGGAGAAGCGCCTGGCCAGCAACACTTTCAAACCTCGTCTGCGCTTCTCTAATATCCGCCTCGCCTCTGCTGAAGTCACTCTCTCCTCACCTACTCGAGCGGGTGGAAAGGGAATGACTTCACAGTTAGCTGCAGAGAACTTCTGTGGAGAGTTAGATAGTGATGGATTACCCAATGAAGGTGTAGAAATCCCTCCACACAGTCCTCTGGTCTGCTTCGTGGACGAGGACACGGGCAGTCATCATGTGGTATTGCATAAAGAAGGTGAGACTGCCTATGTCGAGACTGTTCGCATTCTAGGAACTTCTTCTTCCGCCACGTTACGGAAAGTGAGCATTACCTTACGCTATCCTCGAAAACCAATCATTGGAGACAAGTTCTCCTCTCGACACGGTCAGAAAGGAACTCTCTCCGTGCTATGGCCACAGGAGAACATGCCCTTCTCAGAGACTGGCATGGTACCTGATGTCTTGATCAACCCTCATGCCTTCCCCAGTCGTATGACTATTGGCATGTTGATCGAGTCCATGGCTGGCAAGAGTGGCGCCTTGCAAGGCATCTTCCAAGATGGCACACCTTTCCAATTCCATGAAGAGAATCGTGTCGTAGATCATCTTGGAGATCAACTTCGTGCTGCTGGATATTCTTATTATGGTTCTGAGCCTCTCTATAATGGTCTGACGGGACAGGTGATGAAGGCGGACATCTTCTTAGGTGTGGTCTTCTACCAACGTTTGCGGTGAGTTTGTCTTCTTGATTGATTGTCTTTCGTTTTAGGATGATCTGATCGGTTGTGTTTGTTTGTTTGTGTTGTACAGGCACATGGTTAGTGATAAGAGTCAAGTGCGTTCGACAGGTCCAGTCAATGCAATCACTCGTCAACCTGTCAAAGGTCGTAAGAAACATGGTGGTATTCGTCTCGGTGAGATGGAACGTGATGCTTTGCTCAGTCACGGTGTCGCCTTCTGCTTACAAGACCGTCTCATGAACTGCTCGGACAGCCACACAGCGCATGTTTGCGCTAAATGCGGTCATCTCCTCACAGTCTACCAGCAGCCTTTGGCACAATCCTCTGCATCGGGTACGTCCAGCCAACATATCGCCACAGCAGGTCTGCGAACTCCTTGGAGACAAACCTGTGCGCTTTGCAAGTCTTCAGAAGACGTGCGCACGTTAGATCTGCCGTATGTCTTCCGCTACCTCGCCAACGAATTGGCGGGTATGGGTGTGCGATTGTCATTGCGACTCTCCGACTAGAAAGATTGTAAAGTAATACTACTATGCTACTAGATCATCATCATCATACTAGTTTATCACTTCATACTGATTGGACTAATCGAGTGAAAACCTCTTTAAGACACATTACAGACAGACGATACGACTACCACGACAAACCACACACCTCCTCCTTCCTAGCAGTACCACTAGCGCTAACAAGAAGAGGTACAGTAGGTGGGTGTTGAAGTGGTTGACTATTGGAAGAGGGCGGGGAAGCAGACGACCACCGCGGAGATGTTGTCGCTGCTCTCCATTTCCAGCGCGAAGTCAATCAACGCCACGGCCGCAGCCTGGGCATATCCTTTGCTCTCCTGTCCGTTGCTATCACTATTAGCCTTGGCTGCTGTCTCCTTCGCGTTCCTCACGTGGCCTGAGACGAAGCTAACGGCATGTTCGTTCTTTAAGACGTCCCAGACGCCATCGCAGGCCACGACCAACACCTCGTCCTCCTTCGGATCTCGCCTTCGCACGGCAATGTCAGGATAGGCGATCACTAAATGGTCTTTATCAGTCTTAGCATGAGAAGAGATCTTGTAGGTGAAGTCGCCCAAGGCTCGACTCATCGCAAGCATTCCATTGACACGATTCCACGCCACAAAGCCTCCAGCTTTCTCAATACGTTCCATCTCCAAGGGTAACTCAGGTTTATGATCTTCACTCAAGGCAACAACTTGTGAGGTTGTTCCTAAGATACAACGACTGTCTCCAAGGTTAGCACAGAAAATGTGTGTTGGCGTGATGAGGGAACAGACGGCAGCACAGCCTGCCTCGTTGATCACCTCGATCTCCTCGCCATCCTCCTTCACTAGCACAGCTCGCAGAGCGCGATCCAAGTCAACAAAGGCCTGTACCAAGGCTTGCTCCACGAGATCCACCCCTGCTTGACTCTGTCGCTGGGTGGCAGACAAGGCGAGATAGGCTTT
Organism: Ochromonas danica; assembly: GCA_015146655.1. NCBI lineage: Eukaryota > Chrysophyceae > Chromulinales > Chromulinaceae > Ochromonas > Ochromonas danica. The sequence goes on from VKHL01000235.1 coordinate 17,992, forward strand.
CCATTGGCTAGTGCTCTCCAGTGTGGGGATGAGATGCTGTGCGGCATGTTCAGCGACCAAGATGCCGCAGTGACCTGGTAGACACAGACAGAGCAGCAGTCCATGGCATGGCATGGTAGGGTATGGGAGGAGTGAGTGAGTGAAGTGCAGGGAGAGGCTTGCAAGGCAGGGCTTACCGTCGAAGACAGCCACCATGACATGGTCTGGTAAGGTCGTCAGAGGGTCAATGATGTGCTTGTCTTCCATACTGACTCGCAGGCCTTGCATCGCGGCATGGCCAATCTCCAAACCATTCAGATATCTGTTTTCCAGGTCCAGCTTCTCTGTCTTGGGCTTGGTTAGGAAGAAGGAGGAGAGGTCATCATCCCTCGCAGTGGCTTGGCGCTTGGCAGGGCGCTTTGAAGCGAAGGAAGGTCTTCGATGCAGAGGCAGCCACATCGATCGCGTCGTTGTCATTCATTCCCTCACCAGACCCAAACCCTCGAAAGAAGACTTTTAACTCGTTAAAGAAGACTTTCCTGTCGTCTCTTAACATCACTAACACTGCTTTTCAACAGATTTTCGTGTGGATAAGTACAACAAACTAACTAGTCTGCGCATGCCAACCAAAAATATCATACCACATAGTAGATTGTTGATTGTGGTCGAAGCAAGTTATAAGCTAGCACTATAGCTGCAATACATCAATAAAAGGAAGGCTAAACAAAATGCAAAAGTTAGTGTTCCTTCGCCGGGAATCGAACCCGGATCTCGAGAATGAGAATCTCATATCCTAACCATTAGACTACGAAGGAGCTGTTCTTGTCAGTAGATTATAGGCAATAAATAGCCAGTGGTTAGGGGATACATACCGTTGGTTGTAATTGTTGTGATGAAAGGAATATGTTACTAAGTCAGAGGCTATTAGCTAGCTTTACAACATTATCACACAAAAGCTCTTTCTCAAATGGACAGAATTACAGTTTATACACATCGCCAGACAATAAAAGGTGAAGCACTAATCACGATCACTAATCCCTCATATAACAATATAATATACAAGTGTGATATATATATCATAATACTAACTTTTCTGATTCCTTACTAGCTAGAAGCAAAGGCGAAGGGATTGTTGGATCTGTAGCGATCGTAGAGCTTGAGTTGGAACTTCTCCATGTGGTTGGTATCTTTCCAGTCAAACTCGGTCTCTAAGGCAGTGTTCTTCACAGAGACTGTCGTGCCGCGACTACCACGACTAGTGTGAGTGTCCGCAGAGGAGGCAGAGTTGACAGAAGAGGCGCTGTAGGATCGCTCCAATCCTCCCGGAGCACTACCTGGTCGACTGGTTCGCTCGCTTTTATCCCTGGATCCTGACCGCATCTCACTGGTGGCATTGCTCACATGGCTCGACATGATCATGTGCTTCGACTTCCATTCCAGATAAGCACTTCCATCTTCTCCATCCCAGTGACGATTCAAATTGTTCGCAGAAGCAAATCTGCGAAACTCTAGCACTGCGGCATTGTAACCCAAGACACAATACTTTTGTACCAGATCCAAGGCAGCTTGATAGTTGAAGGTGGATCGATCCTGAGATAGCGAGGTTTTCAACTTCTTCAACATTTCCATGAGAATGTCTATGCGCTCTGTAAGCACATTAACTTCTTCCTCTGCTTTGCTGATCTTCCTGATAGCTTCTTGAATATCTTGGAAACCATGATGTTCATAAGCTTGCCCTGCTTCAAAGAGATCTTTGCGATTCAACAAGTCAGTTAAGACATCTTTGGCTTTGCGTATCTTGAATTGTTGAGTGAGAAGCATCTCCTCGCGCAGAGAGATCTCTTCTTTCAACACATTCTTGCGCGCACGAATCTCTTGATTCAGTGCCTTTTGTCCCTCTTCTGTGAGAAGCCAAATGCGAATGTTGAAGTCGATTTCATCGAAACGCTCCATGAATTCGTCTTCTTCCTGTTCACGGCGATCTGCTTCTTCTTCTACATAAACAGATTTGATTAGCACCACTGCAGCCTTGGTACACGCTTCATGACGCTTGGGGCGATTGCCAAAAGCCGGATCCACACAATCGCATTGTGGGAAGAGCACTTGTTCGGTGTCTGCAATGATGCCGTAGGGAGAAACATAGAGACGAATGCTATCCTTGAGCAAGTCAATGGTGAAAGGGAAAGAGATGTGAGGCATCTTGCGAGCAATCAGACTGAATATGGAAGGTCTGCCATCAGGATAAATCGTGTTGGGAGGTGTCTCTCGCAGTAAAGCAGACAAGGAAATCGCATAGACATTGCTTGCTTCTCCATCTCTGCCCCATGGCCGCTGCTGCATGAGAATCGTTGCATCATTCCAGAAGCGGATGTCACGACTTTCTTCGATGTCATGCATGACACCCAAGAAAGCTCTGATGACGACCAAGTAGAGCTCTGTTTCTCGATCTTCTCGTAGCTGAGTTACGCTAGCCACGATTTCTTCAGCTGTAGCTGGACATTTGTAATACTCTCCATTAAGAAACTCGTGAACTGCGATATCAAACTCTGCAAGATCTTCAGGAGTTAAGAATCCAGTCCCATCTTCTAATACTTCAATGGCACTGGGTTGCAAGCAGTCGCGATTGACTGCGAAGTCTTCGTCTTCCAATAACTCAGTCAACAACTCTTTGCGTTGCTCGCGAATGGTCATGTAGTGCTGTACAACAACGATACCCTCTCTCAACAATTGAGGAGGAGGAGAGATGAAAGAGTTATAGTCCGCCTCAATGAAAGTCTGCTTGGAGAGATGGACCAGACTGCGTGGCAACTCCAAGAGATTGTTCTCACAGCATGAAAACATGTGCAGCGTGCGACCCAATTCCTCTTCGAAGAGAGTTGGAGACAGACTTTCTAGTCGATTATGACCCACTCGTAACTCCATCAGATGCATGTGCTTCATTTCCTCGGGGAGGAAGTAGAGCATGTTCTTCTCCAGGTTCAGAACAGTCAAGGATTGCAACCAACAGAGTGAGACAGGGAGGTCGACTAGTCTATTCTTCGCCAGGTTCAGTGTTTTCAGCTCAGTTAGTTGATAAAATGTAGCAGGCAAGGCTTCGAGATTGTTGGACTCCACAGTCAGTGTCATGAGACTAGAGAGCTCGTGGAAGTTGTCTGGCAGAGAATACAGACGATTCTTAGAGAGATCCAAACTTGTCAACGCTCTTAGCTGACAAAAGCCTGCAGGAAGGTATTCTAAGCGATTCTCTTCCAATGTTAAAGTGGTCAACTTCTCGAACATGTGCAGGTTGTCACCAGGAAACACTGTGAGTCCACAGCCTCGGATTGATAAAGCTTGCAAAGGCGCCAACTCGACCGGGAAACCATTTTGCAAATCCAAAGACTTGTTGAAGTCTAATTTGAGCTTCTTCAAATGCTGCATCTTTAGCACTGGGGCGGGAATTTCCTTAAGACCCAGCAGTTGGAGATTGAGCACGCCATCCTTCTTAGCGGCAACAATCTTCTGCATGACTGCTTCCATGACCTCAGGTTGCAACAAAGTGATCTCTTCATTGATACTGATATGATGGTAAGTCATCATGGGTGGCATGCCACGTTGCTGAATATGATAACGATTACGAAGATACCATTTCACCTGGTCCATCCCTTTGCTGAACTCTGTGGGGGGTGGATCTTCGATGGGATTCTCTGACACGGAGAGAGTTTTCAACGGTTCGCAGAAGCCCAAAGTGGAAGGCAGTGCTTTGAGATGATTGACAGAGACGTTGAGAAGGGTGAGGTTTGGCAATCTGCCCAGATCGTCAGGCAGGCGCAGGAGGTGATTATCATTCAGTAGTAACTGCTTCAAAGCTGTGCATTGACACAATGAGATAGGCAGAATCTTGAGCTCATTTGATGTCAACTCTAGATACTCCAACTGCTTCAAGACACCAATGTCTTCTGGCAGGTCTCGTAGACGATTCTGTGTGAAGATCAATCGCTTCAATTGGACTAGCGCCAGGAAAGACGGCGGCAGGACGCCAATCGCATTCCGACTTAAGACTAGCTCTGTTAACGTCTTCATGCCACCAATAGTGTCTAAGCTGGATGGTATGATGAGAGTGGTATCTCCTGAGACATTGTTGCGGTAGAAGGTTCCCCCTGTGATGCCATCCACAACAGGTTCCCATTCCTGCACACCACAGACAGAGAGCCAGATCTTCCTCCTGCGATAAGACCTACTTTTGGCGGGTTGATAGACATGTAGATCAGCAGCTTTTTGAATACCCTTCCCATCATAGAGCTCAATGTGCAAGACCTTCTCCTTGGTGAGGATGTTCATATGCAGTGCCTGGCCAGTTCTGCGATCGATTGTGGGCATCCACATATCCTCCGCCTTGAGCAGAGGTGGTAAGATAGCCAGACTAGTGATAACGTTATGAGCTAACTTCAACGTCTTCAATCCCCGCAACTTGGTGACTGGGAAGGGGAAGGAAGGGAAGAGGTTGGAGGAGAGATCCAATGACGTCAATCCATCCAAATTACCCAATTCTTCGGGTAAATGATCAAAGCTATTTGCTTCTAAGATCAACGTGTGCAATTGTCTCAATGAGAGGAAGGAAGCAGGTATTTTAGAGAGCTCGTTGTGTGAGAGATCCAATCTCTCCAATTCCTTCCAGCAGCCAATACAATCTGGGAGCCGATTCAATTGATTGTAGGACAGATCGACCATGCGGGCATATCTGAAATGATAGGCAGAGAGCTGTGGCATCTCTGTTGAGAGCAGACCGCGCAGCTTGTTCCTCGCACAGTGCAGCTCCTTCACATAGGCAGTCTGCAGGAAGAGAGTCTCGCCCACCTCGGCGGGGAGGGAATGGAAGCCTTGATTGGGGATGAGCAGCTTCTGTTCGTTGTTTTGCAGTGCATAGCGAATGTTGTCATCCTGGAGGAACTCTTCCTTCGCCTTCGTTGCTTCGTGCCGACGTATTTGTCTGATGATGTCTTGAGAGGAGGAAAGCACAGCAGAAGAGGATGTGGAGGAAGAGGATACCATCGAGCGCAAGAGAGACTGAGAAGCAGATAGCAAGTCAGCAGAAGCCAGCGCCACAGGCAAGGACTGTGACTGTGTCTGAGGAAGGGGTTGGGCTTGGGGTTGGTGAGAGAGGGGCAGAGACGGTGTCGAGGCAGTGGGTGAGGCAGAGAGAAGGGACCGCTCCAAGGCAGTGAGGCCTCGATTAGCCAGCACGACCTTCTCCAGCATGGAGTGCTCAGAGGGCTTGCCTGACGTGGCAGACTGAAAGATACGAGTTTTCACACGCTGATTGTGAAAACTTTGATTGATTTCAGTTTCCTTTTGTTCAATTTCAAGTTGATGCTGAGAGATGGTGGACCTCTTAATCAACTGCCTGGCTTTTATATAGCCATGCTCTTTCACCAGCTCTTCAAAGTTAGGGATGGAGGAGGAGGAGGAGGTCTTGTTCGTGTTATTCGAGGTGAAGGACGAGGTCGACTTCATCGAGTTTAGGCGATCCATGCCTACTTTCATCTCTCACAGCTCATGCCAAGGTCAAGGTCAAGGTCAAGGTCAAGGCCATCTAGTGGTTAACCAGCAAAGAAGAATGACTCTCTCAACTCTCCCTGACAGTGAAAGACGACCTGTTGGGGTTGATGGCCATCTAGTTTATTGCGGAGTTTATTGGGATTAATAAACGCGTTTTTGATTCTCCGAGCGTTTCACTTTCTCTCTGGCCAGCACAGCATCTCATCATAACAGAACAATCACACAGTACGGTGCTGTTGTCTAGACTGCTCTCCATTGACTGCTGAGCTGTTCCTTGCACTCCTATCTCTGACAAAGAAGAAGCAATAGCAATAGTAATAGTAATAGTAGCAGAGGATGATGAAGTCCACTAGTCGTTTCTCTGCCACTATGATTGGTATTCATGATCATGACAACCCCAAGGCTGAAGCAGCCAGGTACAGTATAACACAATATAGAATATAGCATAGTACAGTATGGTATATAGTACTGTATAGTATATAGTACTGTATGGTATAGTATATAGCACAGTACTGTATGGTATAGTACAGTGTATAGTATAGTATACTGTATAGTACTGTATGCAGTAGTGAACTGGTAGTCTAGTGAGACAACACACACCAGCACATTAGCACACTGCCTTGCTCTCTGCCACACAGTCCTCCCTGTCCCCTGTCCCCTGCTCTCTCTCTCTTCACATCTCTCTTCACTTCTCTCTGTCTCTGTCTGTCCTCTCAGCCATCACTCACTGACCCTGCCCACCTGTTGTCGCTTGTTGTCTTCAGGGAGATCTACTTGGAAGAGTCCAGGGCCATAGCTCGAGTGATGACCTCTGTGCACCACTCTCGCAAGCAGAGTCACCAACAAGTCTACTACCCAGAAACCACTCAGAGGCTGGGGCAGCTGCAAGCCAACCGCTCCTCTTCCTACGCCACCCTGGCAGGCAGCGGAGCCTTCGACTTCACGGGCACAGCCAGCAGCTACTCCACCCTCCCCTCCTCCTCCTCCTCCTCCTCAGCAATTCGACCCAGTGATCGAGCCAAGAGCCATGCACATGAAGTGAAGGAGATGACCCTGCGCGCCTATCAAGAGAAGATGACGGAGGCTATCAAGCAAGAGCAGTTCATCAACAGTCGCAAGCGCAATTACAATCGAGAGGTAGGCCGCAAGGCGATCGTCAACAAAGTCATCGCAGGCACCGCGCCTCTGCCCAAGTACACTCTCTTCCCTCAGGGCGCCTCTCACGAGCAGATCCTCGCCCTCACGAACACTCTCAAGGCACCTGATGCTAACTCTCTTCCTCCTGAAGTGCCTCGCCCTCGGAAGTGGAGGGGAGACAATGTGGGCTGGGACAATTGATACCCTATCATGCCCTATGCTATCATACCCTATCATACCCTATCATAGTCTATCATAGTCTACTACAGTACAGGTAGAGAGAGAGAGAGAGAGAGAAGTGTACTGTAGTAGACTAGTCATTATTATATTACCATCAATATTATCAATATCATTATCTATTAGAGAAGCAGCGAGGGGTAGTCTAGTACAACAACAACAACGAAGAAGAAGAATAACGATCACCAACTACCAGCAGTATCATCATCATCATCACCAGCAGCAGCCACTAGTCAACTAGTCGCTCTACAGTCACTCTACAGTCAGTCAGCTAGTCAGTATCACTGTATATTGTATATTGTATATTGTATACTCTATCGTATACTATATTATACTATATTATACTGTATACAGTACAATACAGTATACAGTATACAATCTATATATATATAGTATATATAGTTATTGTTGTTGTTAGTACTGTATAGAGTAGCTAGAGACTAGTATAATGCTGTACTGTAGAGAGACTAGTAACAGAGACTAGACTTGTACTGTACTGTAGAGTCTAACTAGTAGTACTGTAGAGACTAGTAACAGAGACTAGACTAGTACTGTACTGTACTGTAGTGACTAGACAAGACTAGTATAGTACAGTATAGTAGCTGTTGCTGCTGTTGGTGTTGGTTCTGTAGTAGTTGGCCTTATCCATTTTAATATTAATTTTATTACTATTATCATCATTACTATTGTTAACAATATTAATATTATATTAATTTATTTTATAGTACATTACACTACACCACACTACCCCTCCCCTCCCCTCCCCCTACCATCACCTCCTTCCTCTCCCTCTCTCTATCACTTCATCTATCTAGATCTCTCTCGTCTGAACTTGTAGCCCACGACTTTGTCCTTCACGATGACTTTCACTTTGTGACCTTTCTGCATGGCCTGGCGCTTCAGATTCAAAGCAGTGAGAGCCTCGTTGATCTTCTTCACTCGCTTGCTGCGTGCTTTGATCTCTGCTAATTCAGGACTGAGGCGAGGCTTCTTGCGCTTGTCAGCGAAGACCTCCTGCTCCTCCTGCGCTGCCTGGGGGGAGAGGACATGTGCTAGTCCACGCTTCTTCGTGGCCAGAGCATCTCTCTCCGCCTCGATCTGACTCAAGCGAGGTCGATTGTGTACTCGTTGGAGGAGATGAGGAAGAGTGTTGAAGTGTGTGGCGAGGTCGAGTCTGTCCACATCATCTTCCTTCTCCACGAAGATCTTGTGTGACTTAGGAGAGACATCTCCGATGAGGTGCAGCTGGTCTTTCAAGCGGAGGATCTTCTTATCATCCACTGCTTTCTTATGAGTGAGATAGCCGAGGTCTTGACTCTGTAGCAGGTGGAGCATCTCTGAGGCGAGGCTATTGTTGCTGTCCTGGGGGAGCACTTCCTGGTGTCGACCATCGCGTACTCGAGAGTTATGCATGTGATGGTAGAACTCATCAGGATTCCTCTCGTCAGCCTTCTTACGCAAGGAGGTCAAGATCTTGCGCTTCTTCTTGAAGTCTGTGGCTCTCTCCACGTAGTCCTTGTGCTTCTCTAACAGACCCAGACGCTTGCGTGACTCTGGCTGAGCTCGTTCCTTGTGAGTCACACGCTTCACAGCATTACGAAGACTAGACATAGTAACACTAGCGCAGTAGTTATAGTAGTTATAGTAGTAGTAGTTCCTGGTACAGGTAGTCGTTCTGCTCCATCCAAAACCAACCTAGACCTGGCGATTTAGAAATTTAGCCATTTAGAGATTTAGCCATTTGGCATCCTGGGTAGTGCCGTTTCAAAGCATCCATGGGCTGCTGTCTGTGTCTGTGTTGTATGATGAGATGAGAATGAACAATAGCTAGACTAGTAATTCAAGTGAACAGTGTTGGCAATGCGTAAGAGAGGAGCAGCTGATCCGACAGTTCTAGCAGAGGTTGTCATAGAAGGGAGAAGAGAGAGAGAGGAACAGGCTGAGGCACAGATCGCGGCGCTCAGCTGTGAGATCTCATTGGATGCCGTGCGAATTGGATTGAAGAACACTGTGAGTGACAGTGACTGACTGTGAGGCATGGCGTTCTCTCACACAGTGTTGACATGGTGTTGTTACAGGTACTTGGCTTGCGCAAGCCACCAAAGTCGAAGTATCAGTACAACAAAGAGAGAAAGAGAGATTTCCGCATGAACAAAGCAACCTCTGCTGCCAAACAAGAGAAAGTCAGTCTACCTGTCTAACTACCGGCCTATGTGTCTACCTACCTACCTGCCTGTGTACCTGTCCGCCTGTCTATCTACAGTACCTAACTACACCTAATTACCTACTATACCTACTACACCTACTGTACCTACCTACTTACCTACTGTAGCTACTACACCTACTGTACCTACCTACTTACCTACTATACCTACTACACCTACTGTACCTACCTAATTACCTACTATACCTACTACACCTACTGTACCTACCTACTTACCTACTGTAGCTACTACACCTACTGTACCTACCTACTTACCTACTATACCTACTACACCTACTGTACCTACCTAATTACCTACTATACCTACTACACCTACTGTACCTACCTACTTACCTACTGTAGCTACTACACCTACTGTACCTACCTACTTACCTACTATACCTACTACACCTACTGTACCTACCTAATTACCTACTATACCTACTACACCTACTGTACCTACCTACTTACCTACTGTAGCTACTACACCTACTGTACCTACCTACTTACCTACTATACCTACTACACCTACTGTACCTACCTAATTACCTACTATACCTACTACACCTACTGTACCTACCTACTTACCTACTGTAGCTACTACACCTACTGTACCTACCTACTTACCTACTGTAGCTACTACACCTACTGTACCTACCTAATTACCTACTGTAGCTACTACACCTACTGTACCTACCTACTTACCTACTGTAGCTACTACACCTACTACACCTACCTACTTACCTACTGTAGCTACTACACCTACTGTACCTACCTGTCTACCTGCATAGATTATGCCCTAGACCTTTGTAACTAACTCTTCTGCTAACTGTCTCTCTCTCTCTAGACTGGCTTTGACCTCGCAGCAGAAGAGTTGGAGCGCACAGGGAAGGTCTCCTACCACTTGCTCGAGACTGACCCGCCAGCCTTCTACCGCAACTACCAACACCAAGTCTACCAAACCTCTCTCAAGCAAATTCATCGTAGCTTTCCCAGCTTTCGAAACATTCAAAAGCTTGACTTCAGTCAACAACTCTTAGGAGACGAGCGCTTGGACTCTCTCTGCGACGCATTGAGAGGCAATCCTACCCTTTCCTCTCTCAACCTCTCAGGGAACAAATTGACTGATCAAGGACTACTTAGCTTGGCAAGAGTACAAAGATCTCTCAGCAATCTGAAAATGTTGAACTTGTCATGGAATGTGTTTGGAGATAAAGGAGTGAGTGACCTCATGCATCGCGATGCCTACTCACCTTCCCTACTGGACCTCGACCTCTCATACAACCACCTCACTGCCAAGACAGCTTATCACCTGGGCATGATCTTTCAACCTGACTGTCACTCTGTCTTGTCTGCTCTTCGACTAGGTGGGGTAGTGGGCAGGGAGGGATGGGGGGACCATTGCCTGCAAGTCCTCATACACCTTCTCACTCAAGGAGATCTCTCTCGATTAGCTCTTCTCCATATACCAGACTTTGCTATTAGTGATGAAGGATGGAAGAGTCTATTAGGATGGATCGTGTCTGATCGCTTGCGAGTGAAGAGTTTGAATATCTCCAAGAATCCTCTACCTCGCCCTGCTCTTCGTAGAGCCTGGCTACAGGCTGTTCGTCTTCAATCACAGTCTATCTCTATCATAGCAACAGATTGTTGCTTTAGCAGAGAAGAGCTTCACTATCTGACCTCCATAGGTCCATGGAGGTTCACTCAGGAGGAGGAGCAGAAGGATGAGGGAATGGTGAGATGGCATCGACATGGACGATGGGAAATCACTCGAGAAGATCGTCTTCGCTTGGCTTACCTTGCTCTACAAGGATTAAATACCTGTGAACATAGTCATCGCACTGTGAGACAAGATGTATTGAATATCTGGAGAACTGTGCATCCTCTCTCGTGGCAGTCATTCAAACAATCCTACCCTTCTGACTTGATCACCAATCTTCGTGCTGCTCTCTCGGTCAAAGGATTTGATGATTTATTCTATTTGAAAGAGACAAGACAAATGCTACTCTTTGTTAATGATGCTTGTATTGAAGCCTATAGTTTACAAGATCTGTTAGAATTCATTGAATTGTCAGTCAAAGATATCCACAGAGAACAATTACCAAAGACAATCCAAAATTCATCTGAAATTCAAGCAGTCATTGATAATATCGAATTATCACAAGCAGAGTATGACAGATGGAAAACAAAACATACAGAAAGAATGCCAAAATGGAGTCGATCTGCTGAACAATTATTACAAACTGCAATGAATGTACAAGAAATCATTGTTAGTACGACTCGTCCATGGTCTCGTCATTCCTCTAGACCCTCTGCTGAACAAGAGAGTTTATATTTTGCTTTAGAAGATGTTCTAGCACGAGTTATTGACTTTGCTGATATTGTACAGAATGTTATTGGTCGTGTCTATGAGATGCGACTATTAAGACTAACTCTTGCTCAATTAGCTCTTTCTAATACTGGACCATCATCATTATCATCATCGTCATCGTCATCATCAGCGACGATGACATACAAGTCTATTCTACAGAAGAAAGTGCATTGCTATGACACAATTGGAATCATGGCATTGTTTAGTCAATATGCTTATCTGATCTATCATAAAGACAAGTCAGATCAAGCTGAGGCTGAGCGACAACTACAACAACAGACTTGATTATTGATACTGTACAGTACAATAGCTTTCAACCCTTCCTTACACTTTACAGTACACAGTCCAGTCTGTAGTAAAGTGCACACTGTACCATACTATACTATACTATAGCAATTGAACGGATTAGAGTCAATGATCGAGTGTTGTCTGTAACATTAACTCTCTTTGTAAATCTTATTAGATTAGATATGAGAGAATGCTTACTTATTATGCTACTTATTGTACACACACACACACACATACACACACACACACATACACACACACACACACACACACACACACACACACGCACACAGCCTTGGGATTGATTGATTCTAGTCATGATGACGGGGTTAGGACGATAGTTTAGGGTTATAATCAAAATACGCAGTACATGACAGTAGAGATATCGAATATCAAGAGTATAGAAGGCTAATCAAGTCCTAATATTATTATGTACATTATAAGACATCTTTTGATGTGTAGTAGAGAGTCAACGGACAAGTAGGTAGAAAGATATATACAAAAATATGCATAAAAATATGCATATTGCAGATATACATATCTCAGGCAGAAAAGGTCAGCTAAGCATGCAAAGTTATTCAATGAAGAGATAAAGATGCATACTAT
>VKHL01000236.1:0-30352 GCA_015146655.1 Ochromonas danica
AAAGAGTTGTTTTCCACAAATTATTCGCTCCTTTCGGTACCTCGAGCAATTCTCTCAGAGAACGACACAATCAACCATGCAGTCAACGACAGTATTTGGATCACTAGCAATGCTTTTTTATCTGGTCGCTATGAATGGCAAGCTGTTGGTAAGCTTGTGGCAAACGATAGCTCTTCCTTTGATTCCTGTAGTATGAAGAGAAGTCAGCTTGGATGTAAAGTTGTTCTTCAAAACTAACTATTCCATTCGCTTTCATCATTTAGATGTGCTGGCGCTCTACTAACATGACGTTCTTCTGATCGATTAGTATTATATTATGTTGATTGAATGAGATGCTTCAAAACATGGCACTACTATAGCATTTGAACATTGCCATCATCCACCACCAACTTCTTTGTTATCACTGAGTACCTCTGTCTTCCCTAGGGAAGAAGATAGATGTATTATCATACATGAACCTCTGGATTGTCATTACTGTAGTGTGAATTATAGCATCATCAACATATTATTTGTTTCTCATATGCTTCAGACCTCAAACACACCACTCATCAAAAGCTAGAAAACTAGATTTAAACATCGCATATGACTATTGGAGAAATCGAAACACCTTCTCCCCGCTTTCCTCCCAGACAAAAGAAAAACATAATGAGCTTTGTAAAGCTAAATTGAAGAAGCTCTATAATAATATCTGGATTTGGAAGATCCAAAGCAATAGGAAGTCAGAAGACTTGCAAACAGAAGACTCCAAAAAGAAAAAAATAGAGGAAGCACAAATTTTGAAGAACCATGCTTGATTTGATAGTTGACGGAATAAAACTACTTCAAACCATCTACACCCTTCGCAAACAATTGAATGACAATCAAGAAGCTTGTCTACTGCTTTGTGATCGAGTCCGTATTTTTGACAGTTGGCTTCAAGAATGGGCAGGGAAAGATCGATATCCTGATAATGCCTCTCTGGAGATGTCCATCCAGTCCTTGCTGACCTTGTTGACTGAGATTGGTGAGTTTGTGAGGAAGTTCACGAAGCAGGGAGGGTCTGTCTGGGGCCAAGCCAAGAGATTTGGGAAGGTGTTGTTTCTTCAGACTGTGGCAGAGAGCTTGAGTGACTTCCATCAGCGTATTGACCAGTGCGCTTCGACATTGAATATCTCCTTGACAATGTCAGCCGAAGATAAGCGGCTAGAAGAGATGGTTGCCTTGCGCAATGAGTTGAACGCGCAGAGCGAGGATCTGATTGAAGAACTACGGGAGTTTAAGAATGACCCTGGTAAGTTGAAGGAGTTGTTGGAGGCATTGAGTGAAGAGGTAGGAGAAGGCAATGTTGACATTCTGAGTGAGATTAAGTCCCTGCAGCAGAAGGCTGAGAGTCAGGACTCTTTGTCTCTGAGGGATCTCGGTGGGTTGGAAGAGAGTCTGAAGGCAAGCCATGAGGCATTGGCTGCGAAGATGGACAAGCATTATGAAGAGGTTGTTGGAGTGAAGGAAGAAGTGATGGGGGTCAGAGAGAAAGGAGACGTGATAATGGAAAAAGTGAATGAAGTGAATGTGATGATGAAGAAGAAGGTTTCTGAAGTGACCTCTCTCTCCTCCCCAATGAAGGTAATCATAGCATTTCTTTCTCTTTTATTTGCTAGCCAACAACTCTTACCTCATCATGTTGTATGTAGCTGGAGGAAGCAGTATCTTCTCCCTCTTCCAGCAAAGAGTCTGCTTCAGTCAAGAGGGAATTGTCATCGTTATCCCATGATGAGGCCATAGAGTTGTTGATCGTATTGGGGTGTAGTGCGGATCTGAAGGAGCTGTGCAAGAAGAGCTTTGAGATTCCACAGGAAGTGAATGGTCGATATCTGAATGGTGTGACGAAGGTGGAGCATTTACGTGAGATTGGAGACAATAAGTCCAGAGAACCCATATTAAACAATGTGCTGGATGACTTACAAAGGATCAAGAAGGAGGGAGTGCCTGTTGACTTGATGCAAGGGATAATAATGACCATAAGACGAAAGCTGCTTTTGCACACGGTCCATAGCAGCTTGAAACAAATGGTTGAATCGGGAGAAGTCTCTGCTTTACTAGAGCTGGAGGCTTTGGGGTCGATTGCTAAGATTCCTGCAGAAGATATCAATCGAGGCTTTACAGCAAATCTCAGTGATGAAGAGTGGGGCAAGGCATTAGAGGTATGTGGTGTGGTAAAGTGAGAGTGAAGTGACCATCGTATAGTTAGTGTGCTTCACAACATTACCCTATTAGTGACAGAGGGTTGAGATGGAATATCTTGACAGCTTGATAGCATGTATTATGTTGATTATGATATGATAATAATGGTGTTGGGATGTGTTGTGTAAATGGTCTGTAGGGAGTGACAGCGCTTCACATTTCAGCTGTAAAGGGTGATGTAGAGATAGTGAGATTACTGCTACTGCATCCAGAGATAGCAGTGAATACTGTGGTTGGCAAGGTAAGTAAAGAAGGGTGATCATGATGATGATTAGTTAGAAGAAGAGGAAACAATCATTTCTTATTGTTGCTGCCTCTGTTAGTTTGGATTCACTCCATTGATTCTAGCATGTTTGACTGGTCATGTGGTGGTTGTTAAGATTCTTTTAGCAGACAGTAGAGTTGATGTTTACACGGAAGCTAAGGTAAGGAAGGCTATAGTGAATAAGTCAGATTGATGTCAGTATAGTATTGTGTATTATCTCATGTGTGAGAGTATATGTGAGATTATATATATAGTATATGTGAGATTCTGTTATACTGTACGATAACAATGATAGAATATGGTAGAGTAACTAGTTATATATCTGAAATGTGATAGTGTTAGTAATAGTGTATATATTATTGTTCTTGTTACGATAATGAAGATCGATAATATTATGTGTTTGTTGTATGTGAATAGAATGCAAATACTTCATTGCACTTGGCATGTTCTGGTGGTCATGTAGAGGTTGTTAAGATTCTTCTTGTAGACAGTAGAGTTGATGCTAACAAACAAAATTGGGTAAGGAAGGTTTGTGCTGTTTTGTTATCGACATATGTCATGTTATTATAATAAAGATGATATATGATAGTTATTCTTATCCTATTATGTGTTTGTTGTATGTGAATAGGATGGCGATTCTCCGTTACACTATGCATGTAAATATGGTCGTGAAGAGGTTGTTAAGATTCTTCTAGCAGATAGTAGAGTTGATGTTAACAAGGAAGCAAAGGTAAGTAAAAGCCATTAAGTTTATGGGACTGTTATTGTGGATAGCTGATAGAGCGTTTGTGATTGTCCACAAGACTGTACTAGTACACGATATAATAATATAGTGTAGTGCTAGTGCAGATGTACATATTAACTTGACGTTATTAACAATACTATATTGGCCTATATTAACAATGTAATGATAGAATATGGTATAGTAACTAGTTATAGTATATGAAGTGTAATACTGTTAGTAATAGTATATATATTATTGTTATTATACTAGTAGTATATATTATTATTATTATAGTTATGATAATGAAGATGGTACAAGTCAGTTAATCTTATATATGTTTGTTGTTTGTAAATAGAATGGAAGAACCTCGTTGCATTATGCGTGTTGGTTTGGTCGTATAGAGGTTGCTAAGATTCTTCTTGCAGATAGTAGAGTTGATGTTAACAAGTTGACTTCGGTAAGAACGGTTACTATAAGTCATGTGTGACTATGATTGTATATATATGGTAATGGCAGCAGATGGATAACTGCTTGTGATTATACAATAAATGACTGTACTATTAGTATATTTATATAGTATAGCATATATTTATGTAGTTATGTGAGATTATGTTATACTGCATGATAGCAATGTAATGATAGAATGTGATATACTACAAGTAGTAACTAGTTGTAGTATATGAAGTGTGATAGTGTTAGTAATAGTGTATATATTATTATTATTGTTGTTATGATAATGAATATAATATATGATAGTTATTCTTATCATATTATGTGTTTGTTGTATGTGAGCAGGAAGAATATACTCCATTACACTGTGCATGTCAGAGTGGTCATGTGCAGGTTGTTAAGATTCTTCTTACAGACAGTAGAGTTGGTGTGAACAAGGAGAATAAGGTAAGAGAGGCTATTATAAGTCATGCGTGGCTATGATTGTGAATAAATCATGTGGCAGCAGAGGTTGTTGTGTTGCCAACATTAACATACAACACTATACTATAGATCTGTGTAGTTATGATATATTCTGCATTAATACATGATAGCAATGCAATGATAGAATATGGTTGAGTAACTAGTTATAATATTTGAAGGGTACTAGTTTTATGTGGTTATCATATTATGTGTTTGTTGCTTGTTAATAGGATGGTGATACTCCATTACACTTTGTATGTTATCATGGTCATGTTGAGGTTGTGAAGATTCTTCTTGCAGACAGTAGAGTTGATGTTAACAAACAGAATAAGGTAAGTAAGGCTTGTACAGTGTTTTGTTATTGTCATGTCTATGTTAATAAGTGGAATAAGCAAGAAGAGGTTATTGTTGTCTTATATATAACTATTACAATTACATTGTATGGTAGTATTTGTATATGTTGTTTATAACTATACTATACTATATTATACTATACTATACTATACCTAGCTATCTGTGTTATGTTTTTGTGTTGTACAATTACAATATTTTGTATGAGAACAATCAAATTAGGCAAGATGTTGTAGTCATGCTCTCTGTTGTCTTGTTATTGTTATGGTGTTGAATTAGAGAGGAAAAACTGCTTTGGATGTGGCAAGAACAAAAGAGATTAAAACACTTCTGAGGGAACATGAATCAACAGGGAAGAAGAGTAGCAGTTGGTGGGGATGGTTTGGTAAATCAAGATAGAAGAATCAGTAACGTGGGATCTGGGTCGACAGTAACGTAGAATAATGCGAAAATGTATAGATTTTCTCCATTTCCTTTGGAGGTTTGGACATTTTCAGAAAGATTGGGCAAGTTTTGTGAGTTCATTCCAACCGACCGACTGTTCACCGTTTCCTCATCCTGTGCTTGTGCTTGTGGCTGTGCTTGTGCTTGTCCTTTCATTTCTGTGTTCTTTGTGACTGAAGGCCTTGACAGCGCCAAAGACAATCTTTTTGAATGCTGAAGGGATCGACCCACCTTTCTTGTGTTTCTTGGAATGGTTAGCCATACCTTGCACCTCTGCCATCCCTTCGGCAACATGGCTTTCACTTTCACTTTCACTTGCATTATTGTCGATTCCATGACTGATGGGGTTGTTACCATCGTCAATGCTATCCACAACAACACTTTTACCAGCACTACTGCGATTAAGATCACTGCTCAGGGACTCCCTGCTCTTAGAAACCACTCCCTACTCATTTTCCTCCTCTTCGTCTGGTTCGTCGAAGTACTGTTTTTGCTTTTTCAGAGGAGATGAGATGAGTTGGGCGTAGTTGAGGTGGACTCAAGTTCAATATTGGTCAACGAGAATGTGATCATCTTCTAATTCATAAAAGGCATGACAAAATGCTGACGGCTTTGTCTCAACTACATAATGGTCAGAATGACATTGATAATAACTAGGTGGATTCTCTTTGATAAAGTCCTACATCATCATGTCCAGACAAGACAGAGATGTGGACCACAATTGCGGCGAGGTGGAACTTCCCAATACGACGAGGTGGAACTTCGCTTCACCTTGTCTTGCAGGTGATGATTCTCTTCGTGACTACCATTACCACAGAAGGACATCACCAGCAGAAATGCAGCAGTCCGTCCTCTTCTTCGCCTGGGAGTGAGCTTGTCTGCTGCTGGCCTGCCAACTCCTTTCCATCTTGGTGCCAGCTATCAGCTACTCATAACCCCTCATGAAGCCCTGGCTTGAGTAGTGGTGGTGCTGCTCTAGCAGCTGTCACTACTGCTTTGGAGGTGTAGCAGGAGGACAGTGGTGGTAGAGGCAGTGGTAGAGGCAGTGGCCCCCCACGGGTCTGGGAAGTCTCCCCAGTCGAGGGGTCTGTCTACATCTCCAAGCAATGTTGTGACTACGGAGCCAGACTGACTCTTCGCAAAGCCTTGGATGAGACATTGAATCACCGCCCTGCCCCCTGCACTGTTGCCTTCACCTCTATTCGCCTACCCACTACTGCCCTACCCTCCTGTATAGTAGAGAGTGTCTTCGCCCATCAGTAAGGAAGATGTCATCGACTGTCTACGAGCATCATGTAGTATTCCCTTCTATTTCAAATAAATAGAAATAAATAACTAATCACCTCTGGGTGGTAACTCGAGGAATGAAGTGTATTGATGGGTACTTCTCAGTTCATCCTTCACGCTTTGGTTGTCCTCCTACCCAAGCGACTGAGAGAGAGATCATCATCTCTCCCTACTGCCCTACTGCCCTGCCTCACTGACTCAACTTGACCCTTACAGAAGTCGTCCTACAGGCAGTGAGGTGGAGTACGATGTCATCACACCTGACCTACTCGATGAAACAGCTTGGCCTTTCTCCTTGCCAGAGATACTGCGCATGTCCTTCACTGCTCCAGCCTCCAGTCGTGATCCAAGTCGTCCTATTAGTGATGATGAGATCGTAGAGAAGTATGAGAAGCACTATCAAGCTGGTCAGGAGGCAGTGACTGTCTGGCATGCCACCAAGAAGGCTTGGTAGTGCATAAGGAGAGGTGATGGTGGAGGAGGAGTGTTGTATAGCATCGTGTACCAGCTAGACGTGTTTAGCGCCACTTGCTAGACTTGTTGGTTACACTATGCTATGCGAGGGTGTGTTTCACTATACTATGTTAGGTTAGGGTGTGCTATGCTGCGCTATGTTATGGTGTGTCGTGATAGTGGGAATGTGATGATGCTATCATAGTATCATAGTACCATGTTGATGTATGACCTGCAGTAGTTAGTTACTGATTACATTCAATCATCTAGCACCAGCAGTAGTTCTCTATTACCATACCTAGACTATCATCTCTTGACGAAGAGGAGGAAAAATTGAGCCTCAAATCATGACATTATAGAAAAGCAGATGAGATTGCAGTTTTTGCGCAGTTCGGCAGCTTCACAGAAACAATGATAGGAGCTCTTCGACTGCTCATTTCAACAAGCATTTCGTGGAGAATAGAATGACGTGAGGTTTTTAAGATTCATTCCCTTTGAGAGGAGAAATCAGAAATCCAATCCAAGCATTGTTTTCGGAAGTATCTTTGGGCCGAGAACAAGATCGAGACCGAAAGAAGAAAACCCCCCCACGTCATTCTATTCTTAGTTAAGTATTATAAACTTATTCGTAGAGATTAGTCGGAGATATTGAGTTGTTGTGCCTATCGAACTGCACGATTGATCTAGATCGTCCGAAAAATTAATTGTTGGGCCTTTGAGGTAAATTGCTCTTCGATTTTCTTGATATTAAGATTCTAACAGTTCTATTAATAGATTGTCTTGCTATTGGAAGTGTTTTGTGGGCTGTGGATCTCTGAAACCCGAGCATGTAATCGTCGTATAGCTGGTCTGTCACTTTCGAGCTGCCATCACCAAGAGAGATGAAGATCAAAATGCCTAAAAGAGGTGCAAGAACTGTTCTATTAATCTTCCTCTACCTGATCCTCCCCACCACCCTCTCCGGGGTCCACAACTATTAACTCTCCAAGACCTACAAACTCTTTACTTCTGTGTATTAGACTGATGTTTCTAGCAGTTGGGGGGTTATTATTAGATAGTCGTTGATTGGTTAGCTATGTTAGCACTACTTAACGGGAGTAGCCGGGAAAAGTCAGCTTAACTTAAAGTGAACGCCATTGCAACAGAAGGATTTGGAATGTATCTGCATTGAAACTACGAGAGAAATGATTGTCGGATGATGGTCAAACAGCATGGCGCCACATTAATGAGTGCAGGCACTGAATGATCGTCGCGGCTTTCGGGAGCGCAAGCATCCTTTGCCCGCAACGACTCCAAATCTTTGATCGAGGCTTCGCCCTCTGAGACGGCACCTTTCTCGAGCGGTGACTCGTCTCGTCGCCCTTCTGGCCTTCACACTCTCTGCATCATCAGAAACATCAGACCAATCGATATCTTCTTCTTCTTCCACTCCAGTACTTAGCTGCGACCTTTGTATCAACCTCGATGCGCTTCGTTCTGGTTGCTTTTCTACCTTTCATGGAAATGATCTCCGATAACCAATGGATTCCATGGAATTCCTCTGTGGAAATCGAAAAACTATGTATGTCTCAGTTTGGCTTACAACTTCTGTATCTTAGAAAGAATTTGATTGCGGTTCTAACGCGCTATCGTAAGCTTTCTACTATCTATTGTGTGTTGAGTAATCCAGTAATCGGTCTCCAAATCTTACAAAGCGTTTGTCGGGTTTCGCCATTTTGCCGGGTTTTGCCACATACTCCAGTTAAACTCCTGGATGAACACACGCTTGTTAAACGCGTTTTATCGACACGAAAAGCCCGAAATACGAAAGGCCTTCCTGTGAGGCGGAAATGCCGTGACGAGGAGAGAGCATTCAAGAAGCCGGCAGAAAACAACAGGGTAGACTCGTTGATCCAGCGATCATAAGACTTGCAAACAGAAGACACCCTAAAGAAAAAAATTGAGGAAGCACAAAGAAAAATCACTGTGAAGAAGAAAAATAATTTATCCAATTGAGAAGAACCATGCTTGATTTGATAGTTGACGGTATCCAGCTGCTTCAAGTCATCTACACCCTTCGCAAACAATTGAATGACAAGCAAGAAGCTTGTCTACTGCTGTGTGATCGAGTTCGTATTTTTGACAGTTGGCTTCAAGAATGGGCAGGGAAAGATCGATTCCCTGATAATGCCTCTCTGGAGATGTCCATCCAGTCCTTGCTGACCTTGTTGACTGAGATCGGTGAGTTTGTGAGGAAGTTCACGAAACAGGGAGGGCCTGTCTGGGGTCAAGCCAAGAGAGCGACGAAGAAGGTCTTCTTTCGCCAGACTGTGGCAGAGAGCTTGAATGACTTCCATAAGCGTATTGACCAGTGTGCTTCGGCATTAAATATCTGCTTGACGATGTCAGCCGAAGATAAGCGACGAGAAGAGATGGTTGCCTTGCGCAATGAGTTGAATGCTCAGAGCGAGGATCTGATGGCAGAACTACGGGAGTTGAAGAGTGACCCTGGGAAGTTGAAGGAGTTGTTGAAGGGGTTGAGAGAAGAGGTAGGAGAAGGCAATGTTGCCATTTTGAGGGAGATAAAGTCACTGCAACAGAAGATGGAGAGTCAGGACCCCTTGTCTCTGAGGGATCTCGGTGGGTTGGAAGAGAGTCTGAAGGCAAGCAATGAGGCATTGGCTGCGAAGATGGACAAGCATTATGAAGAGGTTGTTGGAGTGAAGGAAGAAGTGATGGGGGTCAGACAGAAAGGAGAAGTGATATTGGAAAAAGTGAATGAAGTGAATGTGATGATGAAAAAGAAGGTTTCTGAAGTGACCTCTCTCTCCTCCCCAATGAAGGTAATCATGACATCTCTTTCTCTTTATTGCTAGCCAACAACTCTTACCTCATCATTGTGTATGCAGCTGGAGGAAGCAGCATCGTCTCCCTCTTCCAGCAAAGAGTCTGCTTTAGTCAAGAGGGAATTGTCATCGTTATCCCATGATAAAGCGATAGAGTTGTTGATCGTATTAGGATGCAGTGTGGATCTGGAGGAGCTGTGCAAGAATAGCTTTGAGAGTCCAGAGGAAGTGAATGGTCGATATCTGAATGGTGTGACGAAGGTGGAGCATTTACGTGAGATTGGTGACAATAACTCCAGAGAGCCAAAATTAAATAATGTGCTTCGTGACTTGCAAAGGATCCAGCAGGAGGGAGTGCCACTTGATCTGATGCAAGAGATACGAGTTAAACTGCTTTTGTCAATGGTCAAAAGCAGCTTGCAACCAATGGTTGAATCGGGAGAAGTGTCTCTTTTGCAAGAGCTGGAGGCTTTGGGTTCAGTGGCTAAGATTCCTGCAGAGGATATCAATCGAGGCTTTACAGCAGATCTCAGTGATGAAAAGTGGGGCAAAGGATTAGAGGTATGTGGTGTGGTAAAGTGAGAGTGGAGTGACCATCGTATAGCTAGTGTGCTTCACAACATCACCCTATTAGTGACGTCTTGATAGCATGTAATATGTTGATTATGATATGATAATAATGGTATTGGGATGTGTTGTGTAAATGATCTGTAGGGAGTGACAGCGCTTCACATTTCAGCTGCAAAGGGTGATACACAGATAGTGAGACTACTGCTACTGCATCCAGAGATAGCCGTGGATGCTATGGATAGCAAGGTAAGTGAAGGATGATCATGATGATTAGTTGGAAGAAGAGGAAGCAATCATTTATTGTTGCTCCTGTCTGTTATGTTAGTTCAGATACACTCCATTGTTTATCTATTACTTTATGTGAATAATGAATTCTATGGATATACGTTCAATAATTGGTTAGCATAGGTGATATAGCTGTAATGATGCCCACATGACTACAGTATAATCTAGCGCATGTTTATGTGGCTGTGTGTGTATTATTATTATTGTTATTATTATTTTTATTTTTATTTTTATTATCATTATTATTATATTATGTGTTTGTTGTATGTGAATAGTATGGATATACTCCATTACACTTTGCAAGTGAGAAGGGTCATGAAGAAGTTGTGAAGATTCTTCTAGCAGACAGTAGAGTTGATGTTAACAAAGAAGAGTTGGTAAGTAAGGCTTGTACAGTGTTTTGTTATTGTCATGTCTATGTTAATAAGTAGAATAAGCAAGAAGAGGTTATTGTTGTCTTATATATAACTATTTCAATTACATTGTATGGTAGTATTTGTATATGTTGTTGATGACTATACTGTTCTTTACCTAGCTATCTGTGTTTCCTATTTATACTCAAGCTGTATAAGCGATATAGCATTGTTATTGTTGTCTAAGACTACAGCTTAGTATCAATGATTGTAGTTATGTTAGATTCTGTTATACTGTATAATAATAGCAATGTAATGATAGAATATGGTCTAGTAACTAGTTGTAGTATATGAAGTGTAATAGTGTTAGTAATAGTGTATATATTATTATTATTGTTATGATAATGAATATGATATATGATAGTTATTCTTATTATATTATATGTTTGTTGTATGTGAATAGAATCGATATACTCCATTACACTATGCTTGTGAGAATGGTCATGTAGAAGTTGTTAAAATTCTTCTAGCAGACAGTAGAGTTGATGTTAACAGGCAGAATAAGGTAAGTAAGGCTTGTACAGTGTTTTGTTATTGTCATGTATATGTTAATAAGTAGAATAAGCAAGAAGAGGTTATTGTTGTCTCATATATAACTATTTCAATTACATTGTATGGTAGTATTTGTATATGTTGTTTATAACTATACTATACTATACCTAGCTATCTGTGTTTCGTATTACCACATGAGCTATAGAAGTAATATGTGAATTGTTATTATTGTCTAAGACTAGAGCATATCTATTATCGTATATGATAGTAGTATAGTATATCTAGTTATGTGAGGTGTTGTGTGATAGCAATGTAATGATAGAATATGGTATTGTAACTAATTGCAGTATATGAAGTGTAATAGTGTTAGTAATAGTGTATATATTGTTATTATTGTTATGATAATAAAGATGATATATGATAGTTATTGTTATTATATTATGTGTTTGTTGTATGTAAATAGAATGGATCAACTCCATTACACTGTGCATGTCAGAATGGTCATGTAGAGATTGTTAAGATTCTTCTTACAGACATTATAGTTGATGTTAACAAGAAAGATAAGGTAAGTAAGACTTGTACAGTGTTTTGTTATTGTCATGTCTATGTTAATAAGTAGAATAAGCAAGAAGAGGTTATTGTTGTCTTATATATAACTATTTCAATTACATTGTATGGTAGTATTTGTATATGTTGTTTATAACTATTTTATACTATAGTATATTATTATACTATATTTGTAGTAATATACAATACTATTATACTATACAAGAATGTTGTATACTATACTATTATATGCAGTTATCTAATATTCTGTTATACTGTATGATAACAATGTAATGAGATAATATGGTATAGTTACTAGTTGTAGTATATGAAGTGTGATAGTGTTAGTAACAGTGTATATGTTATTATTATTATTGTTAGTTATTCTATTATTATGATATATGATAGTTATTCTTATTATATTATGTGTTTGTTGTATGTGAATAGAATGATCAGACTCCATTACACTATGCATGCTATTTTGGTCATGTAGAAGTTGTTAAGATTCTTCTAGCAGACAGTAGAGTTGATGCTAACAAGGGAGATGAGGTAAGTAAGGCTTGTACAGTGTTTTGTTATTGTCATGTGTATGTTAATTAGTAGAATAAGCAAGAAGAGGTTATTGTTGTCTCATATATAACTATTTCAATTACATTGTATGGTAGTATTTGTATATGTTGTTTATAACTATACTATACTATACCTATCTATCTGTGTTTCTTATTACCACATGAGCTATAGCAGTAATATGTGAATTGTTATTATTGTATAAGACTAGAGCATATCTATTATCGTATATGATAGTAGTATAGTATATCTAGTTATGTGAGGCGTTGCTACACGTTACAATAGCAATAATAATCATGGTATATCGGGTGGTAACTAATTGTAGTATATGAGGTGTAATAGTGTTAGTAATAGTGTATATATTATTATTATAGTTATGATAATGAATATGATATATGATAGTTATTGTTATTATATTATGTGTTTGTTGTTTGTGAATAGATTGGCGATACTCCATTACACTATGCATTTTATAGAGGTCATGCAGAGGTTGTTAAAATTCTTCTAGCAGACAGTAGAGTTTATGTTAAGGAAGATATGGTAAGGAAGGCTGTTATAAGTCATGTGTCACTATGATTGTTATTAATTAATGTTGTACTACTACGATTAGTTTTGATAGTCTACATTACTATTCTTCTCTTTATGAAATGATAGATGTATATGATGTGTGTAGTTATGTAAAATTCTGTTCAACTGTATGATAGCAATGTAATGATAGAATATGGTATAGTAACTAGTTGTAGTATATGAAGTGTGATACTGTTAGTAGTATTGTTGTTGTTATTATTATTATTATTATTATTATTATTATTATTATTATCATTATGAATATGATATATTTGTAGTTTGATACAGCTTTGTAGTTATTCTTATAATATATTATATACTATACCATATTGTATTTGTTGTATGTAAATAGAATGGATATACTCCATTTCATTTTGGATGCTGTTATGGTAATGAAGAAGTTGTTAAAATTCTTCTAGCAGACAATAGAGTTGATGTTAACAAATGATAGAATATGGTATAGTAACTAGTTGTAGTATATGAAGTGTGATAGTGTTAGTAATAGTGTATATGTTATTATTATTGTTATGATAATAAATATGATATAAGATAGTTATTCTTATTATATTATGTGTTTGTTGTATGTGAATAGTGGGGATATACTCCATTATACTATGCATATGAGATGGGTCATGTAGAAGTTGTTAAGCTTCTTCTAGCAGACAGCAGAGTTGATGTTAACAAAGAAGATAAGGTAAGTCTATGATAAGTCATGTGTGACTATAATTGTGAATACGTCATGTTGCAGCATAGTTTACATGACTGAAGCACAGTGTATATTATTTATATATTATAGTATAGATGTACGGTATATTATTTTTTAGTATAGATGAAGACGATATATGTTAGTTATTGTTATCTTATTATGTGTTTGTTGTATGTGAATAGAATGGACTAATTCCATTACACTGGGCATGTAAAAATGGCCTTGCAGAGGTTGTTAAGATTCTTCTAGCAGACAGTAGAGTTGATGTTAACAAAGAAGATAAGGTAAGTCTATGATAAGTCATGTGTGACTATGATTGGTGCAGCAGAGTTTACATGACTGTAGCACAGTCTATTTATATTATAGTATAGATGTGTGTAGTTATGTGGGATTCTATTATACTCTATGATAGTACTGCAATGAGAGAAGGTGGTTTAGTAACTAGTAGTTCTAGTGTATTTATATGTTTGTTATATGTGAAGAGGATGGAGATACTGTACTCAAATTGTAATGCTTCTTCTTGTAGGGAATAGTGCATATATAATAATAATGAAGATAGTATATGTTAGTTATTGTTATCTTATTATGTGTTTGTTGTATGTGAATAGAATGGACTAATTCCATTACACTGGGCATATGAAAATGGTCATGCAGAGGTTGTTAAAATTCTTCTTGCAGACAGTAGAATTGATGTTAACAAAGATGATAAGGTAAGTCTATGATAAGTCATGTGTGACTATGATTGTTAATACGTCATGTTGCTGCAGAGTTTACATGACTGTAGCACAGTATATATTATATATATATTATAGTATAGATGTACTGTATATTATATTTTAGTATAGATGAAGACGATATATGTTAGTTATTCTTATCTTGTCATATTATGTGTTTGTTGTATGTGGATAGTGGGGAAGAACTCCATTTCACTCGGCTTGTAAGAATGGTCATGTAGAGATTGTTAAGATTCTCCTTGAAGACAATAGAGTTGATGTTCACACAGAAGATAAGGTAAGGAAAGCTATTATAAGCATTGAGTGAGTTGCAAGATTTGTGTATTGGTGATGTAGTCCAAGAAGTGTAGTAGTGTTAGTAATATTGTATTATTTATTACTATTATTATTATGAAAATGAAATTGAAAATGATATAAGTTAGTCATTCTTATTGTAACATTTGCTTGCTGTATCTGAATAGTGGGGAAATACTCCGTTATGTGATGCGTGCAGAAGTGGTCATGCGGAGGTTGTGAAGATTCTTGTTGCAAACCGTAATGTTTATCTTTACCTGGGAGAGTTGGTAAGAGTAAGTGCGCTGTTGAATAGTATATGTAGTTATCTAAGATTCTGTACGATAACAATTCTGTACGAATATACTGTACGATAACAATGTAATGATAGAATATTGTATAGTAACTAGTTGTAGTATATGAAGTGTAATAGTGTTAGTAATAGTGTATAATATATTATTATTGTTATGATAATAAATATGATATATGATAGTTATTCTAATTATATTATGTGTTTGTTGTATGTGAATAGATTGGAGATACTTCATTACACGATGCATGTGGTAATGGGCATCTGGAGGTTGTGAAGATTCTTCTTGCAGACAGTAGAGTTGATGTTAACAAGGAAGATAAGGTAAGTAAGGTTAAAGGTTATGTGAATATGATTGTTGATAATGATTAAGTTGTTTTATTAATCGTTTTCGTCTACATGACCACAATTGACAACGGTACACTGCATTATATTATATATATGTAAAGTTATGTGATATTCTATTGTACAACATGATGGATTAGAGTATATTATTTGTTATTTATTCTTATTGTTGTTGTTATTATTATTATTATTATTATTATTATTATTATTATCATTATGATTATTATTATTATTGTTATTGTTATTGTTATTATGTGACTAGTGGGGATATACTCCATTACACTATGCGTGTGAGAAACGTCATGTAGCAGTTGTTAAAATTCTTCTCGCAGACAGCAGAGTTGATGTTAACAAGGAAAATAAGGTAAGTCTATAAGTAACTAATTGTGAATACATCATGCTGCAGCAGAGTCTACATGACTATAGTAAAATATATTATATTATAGCATATATGTTATTATATAAGACACATGATATTTTTTTTATATTGTGTTGGTTGTATGTGAATAGTGGGGAAGAACTCCATTGCACTTTGCATGCATTGAGGGCTATGTAGAAGTTGTTAAAATTCTTCTGTCAGACAGTAGAGTTCATGTTGACAAGGAAAATGAGGTAAGTAAGGCTTGTACAGTGTTTTGTTATTGTCATGTCTATGTTAATAAGTAGAATAAGCAAGAAGAGGTTATTGTTGTCTTATATATAACTATTTCAATTACATTGTATGGTAGTATTTGTATATGTTGTTTATAACTATATTATACTATACTATACCTAGCTATCTGTGTTTCCTATTACTACTAAAGCTGTATAAGTGATATAACCATTGTTATTGTTGTCTAAGACTAGAGCATATCTATTATCGTATATGATAGTAGTATAGTATATCTAGTTATGTGAGGTGTTGTTACACTTTACGATAGCTATAATAATCATGGTATAACGGGTGGTAACTAGTTGTTTTAGTATATGAAGTGTAATAGTGTTAGTAATAGTGTATATGTTATTATTATAGTTATGATAATAAATATGGTATATGATAGTTATTCTTATTATATTATGTGTTTGTTGTATGTGAATAGAATGGACTAACTCCATTGCACTATGCATGCTATTTTGGTCATGCAGAGGTTGTTAAGATTCTTCTTGCAGACAATAGAGTTGATGTTAACAAGAAAGATAATGTAAGTAAGGCTTGTACAGTGTTTTGTTATTGTCATGTATATGTTAATAAGTATAATAATCAAGAAGAGGTTATTGTTGTCTTATATATAACTATTTCAATATAACTAGATATGTTTGTTATTCTTATTATATTATGTGTTTCTTGTATTTGAATAGGATGGATCAACTCCATTTCACTCAGCATGTTTGTTTGGTCATGTAGAAGTTGTTAAGATTCTTCTTGCTGACAGTAGAGTTGATGTTAACAAGGAGAATAAGGTACGTAAGGCTATTATAAGTCATGTGTCACTGTGATTGTTATTAGTTAATGTTGTGCTACTACTAGTAGTTTTGATAGTCTACATTACCATTCGACACTGTATTAAATGATAGATGTATATGATGTGTGTTGTTATGTTATATTCTGGTATACTGTATGATAGCAATGCAATGATAGAATATGGTATAGTAACTAGTTATAGTATATGAAGTGTGATACTGTTAGCAATAGTATATATATTATTAATATAGTGTATATATATTATTATCATTATGAATATGATATACTTGAAGTTTGATACAGCTTTGTAGTTATTCTTATATTATATTATATTATACAGTGTTATATTATTTTATGTATTTGTTGTATGTAAATAGAATGGACATACTCCATTACACTATGCATGCTATTATGGTCATGAAGAAGTTGTTAAGATTCTTCTTGCAGACAGTAGAGTTGATGTTAACAAGGAGAATAAGGTAAGTAAGGCTTGTACAGTGTTTTGTTATTGTCATCTATGTTAATAAGTAGAATAAGCAAGAAGAGGTTATTGTTGTCTTATATATAACTATTTCAATTACATTGTATGGTAGTATTTGTATATGTTGTTTATAACTATTTTATACTATAGTATATTATTATACTATATTTGTAGTAATATACAATACTATTATACTATACAAGAATGTTGTATACTATACTATTATATGCAGTTATCTAATATTCTGTTATACTGTATGATAACAATGTAATGAGATAATATGGTATAGTTACTAGTTGTAGTATATGAAGTGTGATAGTGTTAGTAACAGTGTATATGTTATTATTATTATTGTTAGTTATTCTATTATTATGATATATGATAGTTA
Organism: Ochromonas danica; assembly: GCA_015146655.1. Classification (NCBI taxonomy): domain Eukaryota; class Chrysophyceae; order Chromulinales; family Chromulinaceae; genus Ochromonas; species Ochromonas danica. The sequence continues at coordinate 17,600 of VKHL01000236.1, forward strand.
TTCTTATTATATTATGTGTTTGTTGTATGTGAATAGAATGATCAGACTCCATTACACTATGCATGCTATTTTGGTCATGTAGAAGTTGTTAAGATTCTTCTAGCAGACAGTAGAGTTGATGCTAACAAGGGAGATGAGGTAAGTAAGGCTTGTACAGTGTTTTGTTATTGTCATGTGTATGTTAATTAGTAGAATAAGCAAGAAGAGGTTATTGTTGTCTCATATATAACTATTTCAATTACATTGTATGGTAGTATTTGTATATGTTGTTTATTACTATACTATAATATACTATATTATACTATACTATATTATACTATACTATTCTATACTGTACTATATTATACTATACTATACTACACTATACTATATTATACTACACTATACTATATTATACTATACTATACTATACTATACTATACCTAGCTATCTGTGTTATGTTTCTGTGTTGTACAATTACAATATTTTGTATGAGAACAATCAAATTAGACAAGATGTTGTAGTCATGTTCTCTGTTGTCTTGTTATTGTTAGTTGTTGTTATTCTCATTGTGTTTGTTATTGTTATGGTGTTGAGTTAGGAGGGATTGACTGCTTTGGATGTGGCGAAAACAGAAGAGATTAAAACACTTCTGAGAGAACATGGAGCAACAGGGAGGAAGAAGTGAGGATGGCTGGGCTATCTCAGTAAATCAAGATAGAAGAATCATTAGTTATCAAAGATGACTCCTATTGATGAGAATATGGTCAGCAGTATAGCAAATGGTCTACTGCTTGTCTTGTTAAAGGCATTAATACTAAGGTAATAATAGAAGCTGTAACTAATTGTGAAGTTAGTTTCTCACACTATATAGACCTATTGTACTAGTTTCTCGCACACAACTGTATGCACTAATTTGAACTTGATCTCATAGTATTTTCATCAACAACACGAAGAATGCCAGCATCCACTTTGTCAACAAAAACCACCACAGCAGAGAGACCTCACTTGCACCAAACACGAAATACGAAAATACGAAATCCGAGAAAGTTTGCAGTGTTAGAGTGGTTAGTGATGTGAGAGAGTTGACATGAAGCACATGACCTTGTTGATCATATTTTGAGTTACATTTCTCTTTCATTTCTCATTCAAGATTAGCGTAACGTAACAGAGATAAATCAGTTACAGATAGTTGAGACAACAATTTGCTGCTATCCAATGATGTAAAGCTTAGAAAAGCTATTACAATGTTTCATATTAAGTTATTAGTGTCTCTAGAAACTAGCAGTGTTATTTGGTGAGAACAGAGAACAGAAGAGACGAAAGAACTTCTGAGGTAGAGTGTGATAGACCAGGTGGTAATGAACGGTGTGTGTGTGTGTGTGTGTGTGTGTGTGTGTGAATGATTTCCTGCTAGCATCATCATCATCATGGTACACTACTGTACCCTAATGAGGTAGTCTAGACAACTCACTCCTACACTTCTTCAAGTAAACTGTCGCACAGCTCTTAGCAGGAAGTCTTCCCACTCCTTCACTACCACACCACCATCACCATAGATCATCTCATACGCTCTTACCCTACTATTGCTACTACCACTACCACTACCACCTCCTCCTCCTCCTGCTGCTACAGACTCTTTCTTGTGCTGGTTACGATAGAATGCTTTGGCAAGGCGGACTGCCTCTTGACCATATCGTCTCAGACAAGCTTGATGGTATTGGTTCATCTTGTTCAGTGAGGGGTAGGAGGGGTAGGAGGAGGAGGAGGAGGTTGGGTAGTAGTGGAAGTGGTAGTATTGTTTGAAGAGGTCATGACAATTGATAGCCAAAGCTCGAGAGGAATCATTCAATCGCTTAGCCAATCCATTGCCAATACGATGAACAGATTGTAACTCTCCCACTGTAATGAAAGGAATAGAACAAGCATCTTCACGGTAGACACACTGGGAGAAGAACAACGAGGTAGAGGTAGAGGTAGAGGTAGAAGAGGTAGAGGCAGACGAGGTAGAGATCGAGGTAGTGTTAGACGAAGTAGCGTCAGACGAGGTGGTGGTAGAGGCAGATGAGGTAGTGGTAGAGGAAGTGGTAGTGGACGAGGTAGACGAGGTGGTGGTAGAGGAGGTAGTGGTGTTAGCACGACAGCCTCCAGCCAGAGCATCACACAGTGTGACTCCACCACCAAAAGGTAGAAAGTCTAACGCTACATCACATTGACACAAGATATCACTATAATGTCGATGAGGTAAAGCAGGTAGAAAGACTAGTCGATGTAGAATATCATCACGAGATAGTCCTTGTTGTCGTAAGGAATGATAAAGTCTAGAATGGAATCGTTCTTGCCAATAGCTTTGTTGAGGATGATGAGAGAGGAGGAGGAGGATAGCACAAGGATCATGTACTAGCACTTGTCCAAAGGTATAGTCCATGAGAGGATGGTACTTCATGAGTGTCTGCATGGCACCATAGAACAGCACTACCCTCTCCACCTCCTCGGTAGTGTTCGAGGTAGAGGTAGAGGTAGAGGTGGTAACAGTGCAGTTGTTAGTGTGGGTGAGATGAGCTAGTAGAGCAGACTTGTTGATCTTGTGGCCTCGAATAGAAAGACTGGAGGCTATCAACCAGTCCAACAGCTTCTCTCTTCTACTACTACTGTTACCACTACCACTAGTAGTAGTAGGAGAAGGAGGTAGTGTAGAGGTAGTGGTAGATGTGGTAGTAGTGGTAGCAATGTCTTCGGGTAGCACAAGTTGGAAAGAAAGAGAATCAAAACTAACCAACTGCTCTGAATACCTCACAGCTCTATTAACAACAACAACAATCACATTAGATAACAATGAGGTAACAATGAGGTAGTGTAGAGGTAGTGTAGAGGTAGTGTAGAGGTAGTGTAGAGGTAGTGATACTAGTCTACTGTACTGTACCTGCTGTCTCTCATAGTAGAAGGTTCAAACAAGTCAGAGGTTATGAAGTAGTCCATACTACTACTACTACCAACCTCCTCCTCCTCCTCCACCACCTCCTCCTGCTCCTCCTCCTCACCATACTCACGACTACTACTACTACTACTACCACTACTACTACCACTCTGTCCTGTGGTAAAGGGATGTCCCCAGAAGACCATCTGCACGGGTGCTAGCCTCACATCTCCTACCCAAGAGAAGAGGGATGCCTGCATGGCCACGTCAGAGAAGACCACTACCTCGGGTAGCAAAGAGGTGCGCAGGTAGTGCAGTAGAGGGTGAGAGGGGTGGAGGAGGAGGTCTGATGAGGTAGTAGGAGGTAGTGTGAACCAGTGACTACTACCTGCTATACAAGACATGAGGTAGTCACTGACGTCATCATACCCTCCTCCTCCTCCTCCACCACTGCTACTACTACCTCTATTAGTGTGGTGGTGGTGGTAGTGTAGGTCAGAGAGGATGTAGACGTCAAAGCGGGTAGTGTCTAGTTGGCAGATGAGGGTAGCAAGAAGACGTCCCACAGAATGACGACGAAAGGAATAGGCCACGAAGACTACCTTCACCCTCCTCCTCCTCCTACCACTACTACTACCACTTGGTACTGCTACTACCTCTTCATAGGGTAGAGAGTGATTCAATACAGAGGGTAGCACTGCACCTCCTCCTCCTCCTGCTCCTCCTCCTCCTGCTACTACCTGGTGGTAGTTGTTGTCATGGTAATAACGATGTTTCCGTGTAAAGAGAGAGTGAATAATCTCTCCTAGGCGCTGGTCTTGTATCGCCCATACCATCTCCTCCTGCTCCTGCTCCTGCTCCACCTCCTCCTCCTGCTTGACTAGCCAAGGCTCTAAGAGGGCGAGGCCTTGGTAGGCCTGCAGGAACAATCCCCTCGTTACCGCTGCCTTCGCCTTGCTAGCATGATGGTAGAGCAGGGAGTAGACAGAGGAGGAGGAGGAGGTAGAAGAGGTAGTGTGGTGGTGGAGGAGGAGGAGGCGGTGGAGGAGGAGGAGGCCATAGTACCGCAGGGCCACTACCTCGGAGGACCAAGGGGTGCAGTAGGAGGTGTCGAGCACTACCGGGTGCATGGTCTCAACTACCAGAGAGAGGAAGAAGGTCCATCTCTCCACACTACCTGTAGGAGGAGGAGCAGGAGGAGGAGGAGTGGTAGTAGTGGTAGGAGGAGGAGGGGGAGTAACAGTGTGGAGCAGGAGGAGGAGGGCACGAACATTACTAGAGGGGGAGGAGGGAGGGTAGTCATCACCCAACAAGTCATCCTTACCCCATTCAAACCTCCTCCTCCTCCTACCACTACCTCTGTTATCACTACCTCTATTAGAGGAGGAGGAGATGTGTAGGAGGTGTAGGTGTAGCTGTGGGTAGTACAGCTGCAGGTAGTGCCAGGCGGCTAGTTCATTTCTACCAGATAGCAAGAAAGTCCTCATTAGACCTAGACTATACCCCTCCTCCTCCTCCACCTTAACACTACCACTACTACCCTCTCCTCCTCCTGCTCCTGCTGATACTACACCCTCATCTAGCACTACCTCAGTAGTGTTAGTGTTAGTAGAGGAGGAGGTGGAGGAGGTGGAGGAGGGTAGTGTGTGCAGGAAGGCTAACAGTCTCTCCAAGCAGTTCATCTCTTGACTACCCAATGCTGCTGCCCTCCTCCTCCTGCTCCTGCTATCACCCACACTACCACTACCACTACCTTCTACCACAGAGGTACTAGTGGTAGCAGGAGGAGGAGGTAGCAATACGATTCTACCTGTTAGCACGAGTTTCTTCTTCAAGTGGTTAACATAACTAACTACCCTTCCCACTGCTACCTCTCTCCTCCTCCTCCTACCACCACCACCTCCTCCTCCTGCTACTACTACCTCATGGTCATTGTCATCACAGGAGAGGGTAGTAGTAGAGGTAGTGTTAGAGGTAGTGTTAGAGGTAGTGGTAACTTCAATCTTGCGGTAACGCCCTGTGAGGAACATTCCCACGCAACTAATAATTTCCACCTCTTCTGCTACCCTCTCCACCACATCATACACACCTCCTCCTCCTCCTCCTACATCACCTCCTCCTGCTCCTGCTGCTGCTAGTGGTAGTAGTAGAGTGGGTAGCACCTCGGTAGTGACAGCGGAGAGGAGGAGGTGGTAGTGCTGCCAGTCGAAGGGGTAGCGCCAGAGAAAGACTACCTGGCTAGCCTCCACTACCCTCTTGATGAGAAGAGCTAGCAGACCCCTCCTACCCTCCTCCTCCATATGGGGTGGTGGTAGTTGGAGGAGGAGGAGGGGGTGGCTAGCTACCTTCTTCAACAGAGAACGGTAGCAACGACTACTACCTCTACCTTCCTCCTCCTCCTCCTGCTGCTGTTTCTCACATGCTATCCACTCTTGATAGAACATCACAGAGGTAGAGGTAGTGTTAGAGGTAGTGCTAGTAGAGGTAGTGGAGGAGGAGGAGGAGGAGGAGGAGGGTGTAGTCTTCTCTCTCAAATACTCTTCTTCGAGGTAGTCCATGGCTTCACGGTAGAGAAGGTAGCGATAGGCACTACCCACACTACCACTACCACTACCTCTACTACCCTCCTCCTCCTGCTGCTTCTTATGTGTAGGGTAGTAGAGGAGTGTCTGCGTGATCATCCTCTCTTCTACCTCTCGACTAGGTAGCAGTCTCTGCCATACCCCTTCCCTTGTACTACTATTACTACTACCAATACCATGGTAGGAGGAGGAGGAGGATGGTTCGATGTAGCCATATAGCCACCTCCTCCTCCTGCTCCTGCTCCTGCTACTGCTACCACTACCTCCCTCCTCCTCCTCCTGCTCCTCTTGGTCATTCCTTCCAATATATCGCACATACTATAGAGTAATGCAGAGGTGACAGTAGTGTTAGAGGTAGTGGTGGAGGAGGAGGAGGAGGGGTAGCTGCTACCTGTATGCGATGCTGTGGATGATACCTGGCAGTGCGTAAGAGACGATAGTCACGACTAGCAGAGATCCAGAGGTTGTCACGCTGCATGTAGTAGAGACCGTTAACTTCCCCCTGTGAACACTCTGCTACCCGCAACACTAGCACTACCTCGTGCACACCCTGCACCTCCTCAGAGGTGGTAGTAGTAGTAGTGGTAGTAGTAGAGGCAAGTGATAAGAAAAGAAAGAAGAAGAAGAAGGAAGAGGAGGATAGAGAAGGCCAGGCAGACCTTCTCTTCTTCACCATCTTCTTCTTCATTGTTAGACTATCACCTTGTTGTTGTTGGCAGTTGACAGTCATTCTTATTAAGTTAACTATAAGGAATAGATGAGTTATAACCTCAGATTAACTGATTTGAGAAGTCGATCTTATCAAAACCTTCCTTTTCCTTCTTCTCCTTCTTAACTTCATACTATCTTAACTTAAGAAGAGATATAAGTTAACTTAAGATGAAAGCCCGTTACTCTCTTCTAATTCAGTTATTAGACTGCTACTATGAAGAACCAAAATACCCTTCTTTCTCTCTTCTTTTACACTATAACACAGTCTCTCTAGTTCCTTAACTTACGTGCAACTGCAATATAGTATTTAATAGCAGCTACCTCCTCCTCCTCCTCCACCTTCTCCTCTACCCCATTCACTCCTTTTCGAGTGGTAGTCGTCTTCAACTTCATAGGAGTAGGACGATAGCTCAGCGCCTGGTACTCGGCTCCTGCTCCTCCTCTAGTCATCAAGTCAGCGGGTAGCTCTTCCAGGTCTCTCACTGCGATGGGTAGCTTCTGCAAGCTGAGGAAGTCTACCTTGGGGGCATTGGACAAGGCCTCCATCATACCCATGGCCTCCCAGAGAGGCTCAGGGTAGCCCAGGATGAAGTAGCCTTGGTAGTTCGTCACTCGCACTAGTTCGTGCAAAGGCAGAGGCTGAGCCACACACACTAGACTACCACTACCACTGCCCTCCTCCTTCTTGGTAGAAGGTGGTCGATAGAAAGGCACTGAATGACTTGTTAGTTGAAATGTGTCAGTGCTACCTCAACACACACACAGTGCACACACACACAGTGCACACACACACACACCATAGCACACACACATACGCAGAGAGAGAGAGGTAGTATGTTAGTAAGTTGTCCAACGCATCGTAATCATAGTGTATAGACCGCCTCTAATAGTCTAGCAGGGGGTAGGGGGGGAAGAGGGGGGAAGAGGGGGGAAGGGGTACAGTACCTGATGTCAGGGAGTCGTTGAAGATTAGAGAAAGAGTTCTCATAAAGAATCCCACTGTACTTCTCCTTCTCTCTGTTACCGCCATTACCATCACACAGTGTTAACTTAACAAAGGTAGAGGTAGAGGTAGTGGTAGCAGGGGTAGTGTTAACTTACTTGAAGTCACGGAAGTCTAAGGAGCGATTAGATAACCCTGTGATGTCTAAGAAAGCAGCCTAGAAGAGGTAGACATGAGAGAGTTACCTCGACCAGCACTACCTCGAACACCACCTCGTTCACTTACCTTGCCAAGGTAGGTGACCAAACTACCCTCAGGATAGACTTGAAGCATCTTGGTAGGTTGTCTCTCAGTGACATTGAAGATGATATTAGCGACTCGATTTAAGATGTAGTTGTACCCTATCTGAGGGGGGGCCAGGGGGGGTACCTCAGCCTGTAGGGGGAAGGTGAGGTAGCAGGCAGCAGAGAAGAGATTGTGATAATGACCTCTGCGAAGAGATTGTGATAATGACCTTTGATGATGAACAAGAAGCATCATCTTCTTCACTGACTCTGAGAGATTATAAAAGAATAACAAAGAAGAAGAAATTGATTGAAACCAAACAATCAATCAACAACACACACAGCAGAGAAGTGGTTCCATGGAATGATTCCATGGATATGAAATAGAAAAGTTAGGTTTTGTAAAAGGATGAAAAGGTGACTTTCTTGTCAGTGTCTCAACAAGTCTTGTCATCGATGAGAATTAATGATGAATTATGATATTTATCACCAGATTTAGACTCCAACTCTATGAAATGCACCAACTCTATGAAATGATGAACATCGATTGGAACATCTTGTCCAAAGTTGGAAAGGCTCTTGTTATGTGAAACAACCTTCTTTGGTCTTTCTCAATCATCTCTTATCTAACAACTACAATATGTTGGAAGATGATGAGATGATAAGAAGAATAGTGTACATCTAGACATCACTGCATGAGGAGGAGGAGGAGCAGGAGGAGGAGGATGATGTATACTGCTACGAGTAAGCAACTTATAGTAGTAGTGGTAGTAGTAGTGGTGGTAGGATGTTAAAATGTTCTCAGCTCTTTGTTCTACACAATACAAGAATCAGAATTAAGTTTAAAGCATACAAATCTTTCAAATGAACTTAATAACATAATATAATAAGGGTAGAGATAATAACATTCAAGAAGAAATGTTCCCACATCGCCGCGTTTCCAGATCGATCTTGGCTGCGTAAAACCAACCATTTGGAGTACCTGTCACCGCGCTAAGCTTCATGCCTTCAACCCTTGATGTATAGAACTTGTTATCAGGAGTCATCAGCACCAACGGCCCTGATACCCCAGTGACCAAAGCTACGAAAGCAGAGTAAAAGGTGCACATCGCTGAGGAGAAAGCCAAACACAAACAAGACGTAAAAGGTCTTCTTGGAGCGGCCGAATTGTCTCTTCAACGTTAAAGAGGCGTGGAGATGGTGATGGGCAAAGTTGTCGTTGAGGGTAATGTGCTCTTTTCTTCTGCCACGGCAGCACAGTTCAGTCACATATCAGTCACACATCAGTCATACATCAAGTCACATATTAGTCAGGATACATGTTATTTGCCATTATATCTTTATATCTTCGCGTTCTTACCATATGCCATATGCGATACTGGTGGAAGGTGCATAGCAATCCATCGATTCGTGGACTCTGCTAATCTGAGTCCACGAATCGATAGATTGCATGCACCTTCACGGTAAAAATGACCAGTAATTGTGTTATTTCGCGATGGTTCATGAGAATCAAGGCCTTCTTTTATGCGAAATTCACACTCAAAATGTGCGTTTCAGTGGAGGCTCCCCGCGCAGATTCTACGGAGGAGTTTAACTTCCCAGCAACCTGTCTGTGTCTCTCTCCCCTCTGCTGCCTTCATTCTCTTTTGACACAAAACAGAAGAACAGCAAAAGATCTTTGACATCTTTCCATAGGATTGCTCTCAAGATAAAACAAACGAAGACCTCACAAAAATAAGAGAAAGCATAAAGAAAAATTACTGTGAAGAAGAAAAATAATTTATTTAATTGAGAAGAACCATGCTTGATTTGATAGTTGACGGAATACAACTACTTCAAGCCATCTACACCCTTCGCAAACAATTGAACGACAATCAAGAAGCTTGTCTGCTGCTGTGTGATCGAGTCCGTATTTTTGACAGTTGGCTTCAAGAATGGGCAGGGAAAGATCGATTCCCTGATAATGCCTCTCTGGAGATGTCCATCCAGTCCTTGCTGACCTTGTTGACTGAGATCGGTGAGTTTGTGAGGAAGTTCACGAAGCAGGGAGGGTCTGTCTGGGGCCAAGCCAAGAGATTTGGGAAGAGGGTTTTCTTTCGTCAGACTGTGGCAGAGAGCTTGAATGACTTCCACCAACGTATTGACCAGTGCGCTTTGACATTGAATATCTCCTTGACGATGTCAGCGGAGGATAAGCGACGGGAAGAGATGGATGCTTTGCGCAATGAGTTGAATGCTAATAGCGAGGATCTGATGAAAGAACTACGGGAGTTGAAGAGTGATCCTGGGAAGTTGAAGGAGTTGTTGGAGGGGTTGAGAGAAGAGGTAGGAGAAGGCAATGTTGACATTCTGAGGGAGATAAAGTCACTACAGAAGAAGGTGGAGAGTCAGGACCCCTTGTCTCTGAGGGATCTCGGTGGGTTGGAAGAGAGTCTGAAGGCAAGCAATGAGGCATTGGCTGCAAAGATGGACAAGCATTATGAAGAGGTTGTTCGAGTGAAGGAAGAAGTGATGGTGGTCAGGCAGACAGGAGACGTGATATTGGAAAAGGTGAATGAAGTGAATATGATGATGAAGAAGCTGTTGGAGGATCAGGCGTTGACGAAAGCTGAGGAACAGTATCGCGCCAAGCTATTGAAGAAGTTACTGATTCCGTCTGGCAAGGTACGTGTTATTGAAGGTGGCATCAAGTTGGGTGCGGGAGGTTTTGGTGAAGTCTATGTAGCGCTGTACCAAAACAAGCAAGTTGCCATTAAGTCCTTCTTCGCACTTCGCGGATCAACCACTGCAATGACTCAGAGGGACATAGCGGCTGTGGAGAATGAAGTGTTGCTGATGGGTGGGTATCTTGGGCCTCATCCCGCCATAGTGTCTTGCTATGGTTACTTCAAGGACGGGCATCAGAATATTAGTATGGTGTTGGAGTTGGCTCCTTATGGGTGTTTATCGTCCCTGCTCGAAGATCATGAGAGCTATCCAATCTTGTCCTTTCGGCTGGTATTAGGGTGGCTGAATGATGCGATAGGTGCTTTGTGCTTCATACATGAGCACGAAGTGAAGCACAGAGATGTGAAGGCAGATAACCTGTTGGTGTTTCATAATTTGCATGTGAAGTTGTGTGACTTCGGTCTGGCCAAGCAGCACTCGTCTGAGAAGAAGGAAAGCACGATGATTGGAGGAACATCGTCCTTTATGGCCCCAGAGGTGAATGATGGAAAAGGCTCAAGCTATGCATCAGATGTATTTGCTTGGGCCATGACAGCTATGCAAATGATCTTGCGTCGTGTACCAGATCGTAGTAGGAGGAGCTTGTCTTCTTGGATGGGGGAGGTAATGGGATCTGTCAGAGAAGATCAAGATTCGATTACACTCTCTTCTTCTGCAGAGGTTGCTTCTGGCTTTGAGAAGCTGTTGACACAATGTCTGCAATCAGAGCCCAGCAATCGCCCTTCAGCAAGCACAGTCAGTGATTTAGCACAGGATATGCTGACAAAGACGGGAGGTGATCCTCGTCACAAGTTATCACCTGGTGATAAGAGCTATATAGAGAGCATTGTGAGAAGTGCAGAAGAGAAGTCAAGTCTGGCAGTTTCTGAAGTGACCTCTCTCTCCTCACCAATGAAGGTAATCATAGCATTTCTTTCTCTTTTATTTGTAGCCAACAACTCTTACCTCATCACTCTATGCAGCAGGAGGAAGAAGCCTCTTCTCCCTCTTCCAGCAAAGAGATTGCTTCAGTCAAGAGGGTATTGTCATCGTTATCCCATGATGAGGCCATAGAGTTGTTGATCGTATTGGGATGTAGTGTGGATCTGAAGGAGCTGTGCAAGAAGAGCTTTGAGAGTCCAGAGGAAGTGAATGGTCAATATCTGAATGGTGTGATGAAGGCGGAGCATTTACGTGAGATTGGTGACTATAAGTCCAGAGCGCCCATATTAAACAATGTGCTTCGTAACCTGCAAAGGATCCAGCAGGAGGGAGTGCCAGTTGACCTGATGCAAGGGATAAGAGTTAAGCTGCTTTTACCAATGGTCAAAAGCAGCTTGAAACAAATAGTCGAGTCAGGAGAAGTGTCTGTTTTAGAAGAGCTAGAGGCTTTGGGTTCAGTGGCTAGGATTCCTGCAGAGGATATCAATCGAGGCTTTACAGCAGATCTCAGTGATGAAGAGTGGGGCAAAGGATTAGAGGTAAGTGGTGTGGTAAAGTGAGAGTGGAGTGACCATCGTATAGCTAGTGTGCTTCACAACATTACCCTATTAGTGACGTCTTGATAGCATGTAATATGTTGATTATGATATGATAATAATGGTATTGGGATGTGTTGTGTAAATGGTTTGTAGGGAGTGACAGCGCTTCACATTTCAGCTGCAAAGGGTGATACACAGATAGTGAGACTACTGCTACTACATCCAGAGATAGCCGTGGATACTGTGGATAGCAAGGTAAGTGAAGAAGGAAGATGATTAGTTAGAAGAAGAGGAAACAATCATTTCTTATTGTTGCTCCTGTCTGTGTTAGTTCGGATACACTCCCTTGATTGTTGCATGTGAGAATGGTCATGTCGAGGTGGTGCGGATTCTGCTATCCGACAGTCGGGTAGATGTTAACAAAGTTATTGTCAAGGTAAATTTGTGGCTATTCGTAATTCATTGAATGGCTATGAATTTCTACGTAATTCATTTATGGCTATTCGTAATGTCGAGTATCCAGGAAAGAATTTGGTTTGATGCATTATTTATCTATCACTTTGTGTGAAAAACGAATTCTATGGATATGCATTCAATAGTTGGTTAGAATAGGTGATTTAGGTGTAATGATGCCTACATGACTACAGTATAATGTAGCGTATGTTTATATGGCTGACGGTGTATCGGTTGTGGGCAATGAGGTTGAGTAACTAGTTGTTGTAGTATGTGAAGTGTGATAGTGTTAGTAATAGTGCATATATTATTATTATTATTATTATGATTATGAAGATGGTATATGATAGTTTTTCTTATCATATTATGTTTTTGCTGTATGTGAATAGAATGGTGAGACTCCATTACAATGGGCATGTGAGAAAGGTCATGTAGAAATTGTTAAGATTCTTCTTGCAGACAGTAGAGTTGATGTGAACAAGGAAGACACGGTAAGCAAGGATTGTAGTGTTTACCTTACTATACTATACTATACTATACTATACTATACTATACTATATTATACTATACTATACTATACTATATTATACTATATTATACTATACTATACTATACTATATTATACTATACTATACTATACTATACTATACTATATTATACTATACTATACTATACTATATTATACTATATTATACTA
>VKHL01000237.1:0-30154 GCA_015146655.1 Ochromonas danica
GAAAAGAAGGTAGATGTTTCTACATTATTTTTTCGTTTTTTCGTTTTTTCTATCAAAAATTTGCAAAAAGGATTGTACTATAGAGTTACAAGAGTGTTTTATTAAAAAGATATGTTCAAGATAAATTTACATCTGTTAAATATTATTATTTATATTTTGGCTTCGTTTTTACTTTCAGTATTAATAGTCAATTTTCGCTTGGTTGTGGAAATTTCACTAATACTAAAGTTTGCCTTCGTCTATCAATCTGGCGCATCTTATATTCTAGGTAGAATTGCGGAGAGCGCTCAACAAGCTAGTCTTAATGATCAAATCATTAGTCAGCTTTTAAAGGCTCTTACTAACAATTTGAACCACATCTCTGCAATTAGTGTAGACGTCGCAGTTGTCGTTACGTTTTCAACTGTTTTATATTTTTTTATGCCAAAAAAGAATGTTACTTTAAACTTCTTTTTTTACTTAGTTGTTTTTAATTATTTTTTAACAACTTATTATAGTTTTCTGTGGAATTACATCCTAATGAATTCGATTGTTATTTTTAGTTATGTTCATACCTTATGTTTTTATTGCTATTCTATAAAAGAAATTATCTATTTTATTTTTTATTTTTATTAATCCCATTTACAATTTCCTATAATTTTATTATTTTTAATAATTTTCAAGCCGAATTAAATCAGGACGTATATAGTGTTATGACTCAAATTGGTAATGGAATAGAGTCAAATAATCTTGCTTTAATAAATAGCAGGAATATTAATATGTCTTGTGTTAATTCTAGTTTGAATTATTTTGCGCTTTTTCTTAGCTTATCGCAAATTATTGTCTGTTTTAGTCTAGTTTTGTTCAAGAGTTTATTGCCGGTATCAAATTTAGCTCCTTTGAGTCCAAATATGGACTTTCATCCATATTTGGACTTTAACGATTTTCACCACCATTTAGATATTGCTTGGAATTTTTACTCTGATAATCTGAAAGATTTTAGTAGAGTTATTATGGTACGAATAAAAGATTTGTTAGTTTATAAAAGTATCCTCGTTCGTGAGTGGACTCAAATTAACCAACTCCAAGAAGGAGCTAGCGATTCTGTTTATTTAGATAATTTACAACAATTAATTACTTTTCTACATAAGTCGCATCAAACTACGTGTCAGCTTAAAATCTACGGCAATAAGCTCTATACTTTTAAAAGTGTTGGTCTACAAACATATTCCGGTAGAGATCTCCATGCCTTTTTAAAGTCTATTGAATCTTTTGATGATATTACAAAAATGCTAGATATGTTAAATATTTTAAAGAAATGATTTATGTTAAGAAATGTTAAAAATTTGAGTAGTGATATAAAATTTCGATGCTTGATAATCTTTCTATTGTTTGTTTTAATTATTGTTGCTTCATTTTGTTATTTTGATTTATTAGAAAAGAAAGAATTAGCTGCTGGTGTGTTAGAACATGCTAAAGCAGAATTTCTATCTTTAAATGAAGAACAAAATGAGCTTACAAACAAATTGAATGATCAGATCGAGGAGATCAACCAAAAAAAAGAGGCTTTAATTAAAAAACAACAATTAGAGAGATCATACACTCAAAAAATTGTTGAGGATTTTTTTGGTTTCAAAACTGGGAGTAAAAAACCCTAGTATTTTTTATTTGTTTAAATGTTTGTCAATAGTTAGGCAAATTTATTATATAGCTTTAAACACACTGAAAGGTGAGATTTAAAGTTAAAATGATCTGTGATAAAATATTAATATTAAAAATTAATGTAAATATTTTTTTTAGAGTTCCTAAAATAAAAATAGTAATACTATTATTACTTTACATGAACTTTCAAAAAAAAGCCAGGTAACTATTTTGGAGTAAATATTAAGGTTCGATTCCTTCTACTTTTGGCCATTCCTTATGTTTTATATGAAAAAATAAGCATACTTTATTTCTTTGCTTTGGTTATGCTATTATAATATAATACATCTATATGATATATATCTATACATTAAATGTTCACACAACAAAAATAACAATATTAGTAGTCGAAGTTATATTCTTATAAGTTTACACTATCATATAAATAATGTATACGTACGCAATAAGTCATATTACTGGTCACCAGCTGCTTTTGAGCAGTACATTTATTTTGATTTAAAAACTAGAAACAGTCTCCACTAGCTTATTTAAAAGTATTAATAATAAATATTTATCTAGCTTTTCTTTTTTTAGTATTATCACTAGTTAAAGTATAATAAACAATATAAAAGAATAAGCAAACGGAGATTATAGATATGTTTGATCCAAAAGATGATACTGCATTCCATCCTGCAAAAGCATCTGGATAATCCGGTATTCTTCTAGGCATTCCAGCTAATCCTAAGAAATGCATTGGAAAGAAGGTTAAGTTAACCCCAATAAAGAATAACCAAAAGTGAATTTGACCTAAAGTCTCTGGATATCTTTGTCCAGACATTTTTTCAATCCAATAATACCATCCTGCAAACATAGCAAATACTGCTCCCATAGATAAAACATAATGGAAATGTGCTACAACGTAATATGTATCATGAACCACTGGGTTTATAGCAGAATTTGATAAAACAATTCCTGTTAATCCTCCAACAGTAAATAAAAACAAAAATCCAATAGCAAATAACATTGGAGTTCTAAATCTAATAGTACCTCCCCATAAAGTTGCAATCCAGCTGAAGATTTTAATTCCAGTTGGAACTGCAATAATCATCGTCGCTGCTGTAAAATAAGCTCTTGTATCTACATCTAACCCTACAGTATACATGTGGTGAGCCCATACAATAAATCCTAATACACCAATAGAAACCATTGCATACACCATTCCTAAATAACCAAAAATTGGTTTATTTGAATATGCCATTACTACATGACTAATAATACCAAAAGCCGGTAAAATTAGAATGTAAACTTCTGGATGTCCAAAAAACCAGAATAAATGTTGATATAGTATTGGGTCTCCTCCTCCACAAGGGTCAAAGAAAGTTGTATTGAAGTTTCTGTCTGTTAATAACATGGTAATTCCACCCCCTAATACAGGTAATGAAAGTACTAATAAAAAAGATGTTACTAATACAGACCATACATATAAAGGTAATCTATGCATTAACATACCAGGCGCTCTCATATTAAAAATAGTAGTAATAAAATTTATAGAACCTAAAATAGAAGCTGCTCCAGATAAATGTAAGCTGAAGATAGCTAAATCAATAGAAGGTCCTGAATGAGCTTGAATACTAGATAAAGGAGGATAAACAGTCCATCCGGTACCAGGTCCAGCTTCTACTAATGCTGATGATAATAACAATAATAAAGAAGGTGGTAATAACCAGAATGAAATATTATTTAGCCTTGGGAACGCCATATCAGGGGCTCCTATCATTAATGGAACAAAAAAGTTTCCAAATCCTCCAATTAATATAGGCATAACCATGAAGAAAATCATTAAAAAAGCATGTCCTGTTACAAGAACATTATATAATTGAAAATTTCCGTGTAAAATTTCACTACCAGGTTGTGATAGCTCCATTCTTATAAGAACAGACATAGTTGTCCCTAATACTCCAGAGAATGCTCCGAAGATGATATATAAAATACCAATATCTTTATGATTTGTAGAAAATAACCAACGTGAGGCGAATGAATATAAATTTTGACTTACTAACCGCATAGTTTACCAAAACCTTCGCCCAAAAAAAATCAAAGCCTTAATTATTGAATAGGTTACATTCATAGACAAAATTGGATTCAAACCAACAACCTTTGCTTTGTAAGAGCAACGCTCTATCGTTGAGCTATTTGTCTTTTTATGTTGTAATTAGTGGACATATTGATAATATTGATAAATATAAAAAATTTATAGAAAAAGAGTCATTTTTAAACCTACCAATTACAACAATGGAGTCAAATAATCTGTAATATGCGAATAGAAAGTCGTCACATTATAAATCAGATTACTCTTAACCAAATTTTTTAATTTTGTTAAAAAAACAAGTAATGGCGCGCCTTACTCAGTAATGGAATTGAACCAATACCTTCAATGAAGAACAAATTTTAAGTCTGTCGCGTCTACCTATTCCGCCAACTGAGTTCTCATAGCTTACTTATAAAAAATTTTTAATTCTTTTTCAAAGTAGTAGCTAGATAAAAATAATAAAATTAATGTTAAAGCTAATATTTGTAAGTTATAATTTATCATTAGGAAAAAAGCAATAATTGAGAAAAAAAAATAGATCAGGTAATGAATGATAAAACCTGTTGTTAAATTTCGAACTAAATTCGAAAAAATATTTAAACTGTTTGATATTCCTACCGGCCCAAACTTCTCAATTAATCCTCTATCAATTTGCTGATAAAAAAAATAATAGCTAGTTTTTAACACTTGTTGCACAAGAATTTCATTATATACTCTATCAAAATACCATTTTTTATTAAAAAAGTTAAAAATTTTAATAATATTGGTATTTTGTTTCACTTTAAAATAATCTTCTATTCGAAAAACATAACAATAATATGCTGCTAATACACCAGAAAGTGTTAAAAAGAGTGGTAATGTTTTAATTTCAAAAGGAAGAAATTCAATATCACTCATTACATAATTTTTAGAAAAAATAAAAATAGAATTGTTCCAAAAATCACTACCAAAGCCAATAAATAAGTCTTTCGTTAAGAATCCAATTAAAATCGAACAAATACTTAGAATAAATAATGGAAATCCCATCCTAATAGTTGGTTCATGAGCGTGTAAAGTAGTATTTTTATTTCCGTTAGGATTTGATAAGAAAACTAAAAATAGTAGTCTAGTAGAATAATAAGCAGTACAAAATGCCGCTAATAAGCCTAAAACATATGCAAATTTCCCAACTACAGTCCATGTAGAAGCTGCAACTTCTAAAATTATATCTTTAGAATAAAACCCAGCTAAAAAAGGGAATCCTATTAAAGCTAAAGATCCAATTACAGAAATTGCATAAGTGAAAGGTAATAAATTCTTTAAACCACCCATTTTACGCATATCTTGCTCATCTGACATTGCATGTATAACTGACCCTGCCCCTAGGAATAGTAAAGCTTTAAAAAAAGCGTGATTTGATAGATGAAATATTCCTACTTCATATCCGGATAACCCACAACAAAAAATCATATATCCTAATTGGCTACAAGTAGAATATGCAATTACCCTTTTCATATCATTTTGAAATAAACCAGTAGTAGCAGCAAAAAAAGCAGTCATAGATCCAACTAAACAAACAACAGATAGAGCTAATTCAGAATTTTCAAAAAGGAAAGAGCATCTAATTATCAAAAATACACCAGCTGTTACCATGGTCGCAGCATGAATTAATGCAGACACAGGTGTAGGGCCTTCCATAGCATCAGGTAACCAAGTATGAAGTCCAATTTGAGCCGATTTACCCATTGCTCCAAAAAATAAAAATAAACAAATTACATCAATAACATTAAATTCGAATAAACCAATATTCAGAGTTTCAATACTGGTTAACATACTTAGATTAAAAATTACATCATAATTTAAACTATTAAAGAAGACATACATAGTAAACATTGCTAATAATAAAAAGAAGTCTCCTACTCTATTAACTAGCATAGCTTTAATGGCTGCTTTATTGGCTTGAATACGAGTAAACCAAAAATTAATAAGTAGATACGATGAAACTCCTACGCCCTCCCATCCGATAAACATTTGAAGAAAAGTGTTACCAGTTACTAATATGATCATAAAAAATGTGAACAAAGATAAGTAAGACATAAATCTTGGGAAATGCGGATCATTTTCCATATATTCTGTAGAATATAAGTGTACCAATGTTGAAATGAAAGTAACAACCACAAGCATTACTCCGGTTAATGTATCAAAACAAAAAGACCATTGTATATTCATGGTATTTATTTTTATCCAATCATTTAAAGTAAAGATGTAAACGTTACCTGTATGTATATTTTCAAATAGAAATGTAACACATATTAAAAAAGTAATACCAGTAAATAATGTTGTAATTATTCCTGCACCTTTTCCAACACGAGATCCAAATAAGCTTCCACTAAAAAACCCAAATAATGGCAACAAGATTATTTGAGAAAACATAAAAAATAGGATGAAGGGGGATTCGAACCCACGGTATATTTATATACATCAGTTTTCAAGACTAACGCCTTAAGCCACTCAGCAATTCATCCTAAAAAACTTTTAACATTTAACTTATATAGAAATATAAAAGTCAAAATTTACAAAAACAGTTTTTACTTCAAGATCCTTATGATTTGCTAAAGAATAATATGCTATATCTTTAAGTTCAATCACTGGAAGTTGAACTGAAAATTTTTTTAAATTGTTATTTATATGACTAATACTCGTTGATAGTTCATCTTCTAATCTTTTTAAAAGATTATGTTCATAAACTAAGGATTTAACTAAGTACCAAATTTCCTCTTTATCATTTAATGTTATATTGCAAAAATAATTAAAGAAACTATCATCAGTGTACCCTGGAGTAAACAATATATTTTTAGGATCAAAAACTTTTAGTAATGACATAACTTTAACATGAAATGCTTCATCAATGCGCGATTCGTGTGTTAACTCTTTAAGTGAATCTACACAGTTACTTGAACTTAAATAAACCACAACTTTTTTGATAATTGGTTGTTTATGAGCTCGAAAGTCACTAAAAGTATTAAGCAAAAAATAATCTTTTGCATAACTTAAATTATTATAATCTTTTAACATATGGATATATAAGAAAATGATAACTTGTTATGTTTATCATCTTCTAGTAAATTAATACTATATTACTACACAACAGGCGAAAAAGCAACAGCGCCAACTACGCAATAGAAAAACACAGTAAAAACTGTCTGAACCTATAACACAAACAAATGGAATAAACCCCTATAGAACACTAGTTTAAGATCGAATATGTAATTATTGACCACATACTCATAAAATACAACCCTAAAATTTTTACTTTGAATTATACCTTATAGTATAGAAAACTGCAACAGCTACTGTTTTCGTTGTAAGCCCTACATTTTAATCTATAAATTCCTATAAACAGCATTATACGTTTTTAACGCTTCTTCTAATGTTTTAGAATTTTGTGCTTGTTTATTATTATTATATGGATTTCTGATCCATTGTTTTATAGGATATTTATTGTAAATAGAAACAAAATTTTGATTGTATCTATAATAGTTATGTTCATTTTCTATTGCCTCAATATCCGTTAAAAAAGTGTTAGTTAAAAACGTAGCTTTTTTATAAATTTTACCAGATGGTAATAAATTAGAGACTACATTAGATAATTTTTGTATCATAGGCTGTACTTCTCCTGATTTATTTGAGACTTGATGACGATACCCCAAACTTATTAATGAAAAACTTTCTTCTAAATAAGTTTTTGACGGAAAGCTATAATAACTTTTATTCGATAATTCAGATTTATTAGAATTAACCCAAACCGACGATTTCTCTTTGGCAAAATTATATAATTTTCTTACTGAAATAGAATCCTCTACATTCAAATAAAGATTTGAATTTTTATTTACTTTCATTTTTTTTTCTCCATTTATTCTTCGTAACTTAACCATTTTAACAAATTCTGAATTACAGTGATTATATAGTTCTAAAATTTTATTACTTATATTTAGACGTTTTAATATGCCTTTTATAGTATAATAGTTTTTCATACGATTAAAAAAGTTTTCTCCAAATATAATCATTGTTTCTTTATTCTTTGTATAGTTTTGTGCTAAACCTTCATAAAGACCTTCAAAAGAAGTTAATGTGTCACTTAAATTTAAATATAACAAACGATTTGGTATATTGTTATCATAATTAAAACCAGAAGTAATTACTTTCACGTCTGATGTTCTATATTTAAAACGAAGCTTTGAATTAATTACCGCATTTTCTATTCTTAAGTTTACTCCTACTAAAAAACAACTTGTTTTTAAAGAATCAAAATAATTTTTTATTGAATATTGTTCATTAATAATAATATTTTCAGAAGTAACGTTTGACTTATTTAATACAAGTAAATCTAATTTTGACTCCGACTTTTTTAAAAAATTTAAATAAATTAAACTTTCTACATCTATAGTTTCATCAATAATAACTGATAAACCCTTTTCTATTTGTTTTTTCAGAAAACTTACACACTCTTTCTGTAAATTTTTATCTTTTACAGAAATTAAATGATAACCATTTTCTTTTTTAGATGATCTTAAAATTCTATTATGTTTAGTATTTTCATAAGAAAATCTGGAAACATCTGCAATTATACTGCTTTTTAATTCTTCTGTACTTCTAGGTAAGATCCTATAAATAACATTTTCTTTATGGTCTACATAAATAGGAGATCCTAAAGCATCAACAGTATCTATTGCTTCTGTACTTCTTAATTCCCAAGGTCTTCCATGAAATGCATAAGGAGCAGAAGTTAATGCACCTACGGGGCATAAATCGACTACATTTGCAGATATTTCAGAAATAAATAGATCTTCAGAATAAGAACCTATCTCAGTATTTTTACCTCTATTTAAAGTTCCAAAATACTCAACCCCAGCTATTTCTGTAGCAAACCTTACACAACGAGTGCAAGTAATGCATCTTGTCATTATTGTTTTAATAAAAGGATTGCATAATCTATCTTCTTTGGTCTTTTTTAAGCCAAAAAATCTTGCTTGTGAAGATCCATAAGCTTTCACTTGGTCTTGTAAATCACATTCTCCTGCCTGATCACAAATTGGACAATCTAGTGGATGATTCAATAGTAAAAATTCAACAACATTTTCTCTTGCTTTTTTTACAAAGGCATTGTTTGTGTATACATCCATACCACCTTTTGCTTCAGTTGCACAAGATGCTACTGGTTTTTCAATAGTGTCTACTTCTACAACACACATACGACAGTTACCTGAAACACTCAAAATTTCATGATAACAAAATCTTGGTACTACAACACCTGCTAACTCACAAGATTCAATAATCGATAATTTTTCTGATACCTCTACAAGAATATTATCTATTGTTAAGTTTATTGTTTTCATTATTAATGTAAAACATTTCCATGTCATAACGACATTTACTCTGTTTTGTTCTTTTTTTTTGAATAATCCCTTTTTTAAAAAAATATGTTTTTTTCTTATAACAAAAGTATTAGTATAAAAAGAATTATGCAAGACATAATGTATTTACTACAAAATGAAGATTCTGTGTAAAATAACTAGGAAATATTCCTAAAATAACAATGTATATAAATAATGGAAACATAATAAAAAACTCTCTAAAATTTATATC
This sequence comes from Ochromonas danica, assembly GCA_015146655.1. NCBI lineage: Eukaryota > Chrysophyceae > Chromulinales > Chromulinaceae > Ochromonas > Ochromonas danica. Next base: position 9,335 of record VKHL01000237.1, read on the forward strand.
TTGAAATTTACTTAAAAAAGTCACCTTTAAATTTCCAAAAGTCATTTTGTTATATAACCATAAAGAATAAGCCCCAGATAAAATAACACCCAAAGCTGCAATAATACCTGTCACAACGTTAGTTTTATAAATACCAGATAAAATTAAAAATTCACCAACAAAACTACTAGTAGTAGGAAGAGCAATATTTGCTAAAGTAAAAACTAGAAAAGTTGCTGAATATATAGGCATATAATGTACTATTCCACCATAATAATATAAATATCTTGTATGATATCGATTGTAGACAATTCCTATTAAAAAGAATAATCCTCCAGAAACAAAACCATGACTAATACTCTGTACAATAGCACCTTCAACTCCAATAGAATTAAAACTAAAAATCCCTAAAGTAACAAGATTCATATGTGCTACTGATGAATAAGCAATAATTCTTTTTAAATCAGTTTGACGTAAAGCTGCTAAAGAAGCATACACTACCCCAATACACGACATTAAATAAACTAATGGAGAAAAATAAAAAGAAGCATCTGCAAAAACAGTAAGATTAAACCTTAAAAGTCCATACACCCCTAACTTTAATAAAATACCCGCTAATAAAACAGAACCTACAGTAGGTGCTTCAACATGTGCTTCCGGTAGCCATATATGAAACGGAAACATTGGAATTTTGGAAGCAAATGATAGAAAAAAAGCAGACCACAAAAATAGTTGTTCAGTAAAAGTAAACTCAACAGTCATCAAATACTCCAAACTTAATGACCCCGTTTTATTATAAATATATAATATTGAAATTAAAAATAATAATGAACTACACAAAGTGTAAAAAAAGAATAGATAAACTGCTCTTATTTTTCTTTCTCGAGATCCCCAAATACCAATTAACAAATACATAGGAACTAATATTGCTTCAAAAAAAATATAAAATATCATTAAATCTAATACACTAAAAATAATGCATAAAAATAATTCTATTAATAGTAAATTTACAGCATAGTCTTTAAATTTATTTTCATTTATTATAAATACTATGCATAAAAATATTAGCAATGCAGTTAAATAAAAAAAGTAAATGGATACTCCATCAAGCCCAAAACTTACTACAAAATTCAAGAACGAGTTATCTATCTTGTAAACAACAACATGTTGAAAAGACTCAACATTACTTTTAAAACTAGTTAACAATTCTACTGATAAAATTAAAACAATCAAAGAAGTTGTTAATGCACAGATTTTAGAATATTTTTTATCTTGCGAAAAGCTGGTTAAAAAAATACCAAAAAATAATACAATAAAAATATAATTTAACATAACAAATTATTTATAAAATAATAGAAAACTTTATCTATCTACTTCACCAAACACGATATCTTGAGTACCAATTATAGTAACCACATCAGCAATCATATGATTATAAGTCATATCATCTAATGCTTGTAAATGACCAAAACCAGGAGCTTTTATTTTACACCTATAAGGTTTTTCTGTGTGATTTGAAATTACATAAACGCCAAATTCTCCTTTTGGAGCTTCAGTAGCAACATAAGCTTCCCCATAAGGTAATATAAAACCCTCACTAAAATATTTAAAGTGATGAATGGTTGCTTCCATACTTGTTTTAAGATCAAAACGACTTGGATTTGTTATCTTAGAATTTACATTTTTAATGATACCATCTTTTAATAACCCCATAGCATCTATTAAGATTTTTACGGATTGTCTCATTTCAGCAACTCTTACTAAATAACGATCATAACAATCACCATTATTAGCTACCGGAATATCAAAATCTAGTTTATTATAAACTTCATATGATAAATTCTTTCTTAAATCCCATTTAATTCCAGAACCACGTAACATTACTCCACTAAATCCCCAATTTAAGGCATTTTCAGAAGTAACAATACCAATATTTATTAAGCGCTCTTTCCAAATACGATTTGAAGTTAACATTTCCTCCATTTCATCAATACGATCGTTAAATTGAGTAGCAAATAAATAAACATCGTCTAAAAATCCTAACGGAATATCATTTGCAACTCCCCCTGGTCGAATATAAGCACTATGCATTCGAGCACCAGAAACCCTTTCGTAAAATTCCATTAACTTCTCACGTTCTTCAAAAGCCCATAAAAATGGAGTCATAGCACCCACATCCATTGCATGACAGCCTACAGCTAATAAATGATTCAATATTCTAGTAATCTCTAAAAAAATTACTCTAATTACTTGAGCACGATAAGGAACCTCAATTTTACCAATTTTTTCAAGAGTCATACTATAAGTATGTTCTTGAGCCATCATAGACACATAATCTAATCGATCTAAATATGGTAGAGCTTGTAGATAATTTTTGTTTTCCATAAGCTTTTCAGTTCCTCTATGAAGAAGACCTATGTGTGGATCAGCGTTTTTAATTGTTTCTCCATCTAATTCTAATATTAATCTTAAAACTCCGTGAGCAGCTGGATGCTGTGGACCGAAATTTATTGTAAAATTATTAAGATTAATGGACAATTCATTTTTTTTCGCTATAGACATTGTCTTTTCCTAAAACACTCCTCATTTCGCCTAAGGAGTTCCTCAAGCTCTTCGGGAGTTAAATCATCTATATCTATGACTACGTCTTCTTTATTAATCCATTCATCAATATTACGTACATCTTCATCTTCCTCATCAGTATCACCCTCTTCATCATAATATTCTTCGTAAATTGTTTCTTCGTCTTCGTCAGAATATTCATCTTCAAAATCTTCTAATAAATCATCTAATTCATCCAAATCTCTTGGATCCTTTCGGTCATAAACATCTTCCACATCCTCTAAATCATCGAAATCTTCTACATCATGTAAATCATCTTCTTGTGGATCTTTTGAAGTCAACGATAGTAATACATCCGTGTCCGATTGTAGCCAAGGATTTTCATAATTGTATTTTCGCATCTCCTGAGTTAAAGTTAAAGGATAAATCTCTACTTTTTTAGTTGAGTCATCATATTGTACTTCAACAAAACCAGATAGAGGGAAATCTTTTCTTAAAGGAAATCCTTGAAAACCATAATCAGTTAAAATTCTTCTTAAATCAGGATGATTTTCAAAAAAGATACCAAACATATCCCAAACTTCTCTTTCCCACCAATTTGAATTTTTAAAAACACTAACCAATGATGGAACAGGAGTTACTTCATTCACAAAAACCTTTATAGTCATTCTTTGATTATTTTTAATACTTAACAACTCATAAACGACCGCAAATCGATACTGCATCTCGATTAAATCTACTCCAGTAACATTAGATAGTAATGTATATAATGAATTTATATGAAGCTTCAAATTATTAACTACACCCAATAATTCATCTGAAGTTACTACTACAGTTTGATGATCATTTAAAGTATTTCTCTCGAAATACACAACTGGTAAACTATTATATAAAAAATTAGTCATAGTAAATATTGATTTAAATTAAAAAAGAACTCAACACAATAGAATTAACAAAAGTAATTACGATATTCGGATAAAAAAATAAGAGAATTAAAAAACTAGTTAATAAAACAATTACAAAATGTGGCAAAAACAATTCATCAGAACCTTTTTTGATAACAGAATCAGAAGATTCATCATAAATAGCTTGATTGTAATGAGTTTCAAAAAAAGATATTTTTAAAATTCTAATATAATAAAACACAGAAACTGAACTTATTACAATTAATAAAACTGCACTTATTAAATAGTTATCCAAAACTAAAGCTTTTAATATTAAAAACTTAGAAGTAAATCCAACAAAAGGAGGAATTCCTGCTATTGAAAAAAAGATAACACTAAAGATTACTTTCCAAAAAAAATTATAAGAAATTGCATTTGAAAAATTACTAATATATAATGAATCCACCACAGAACTATCTGTTAAGCTAACATCTGTAGTAGAACTATTAATTAGTATTATGTTTCCCCAAACTAATATAGATGTAATTATGTATATTATTGTAAAGAAAAGCACTGAACTTAAACTTTCATTAGTTTCTAAACCTATAGCCGAAACTATAAAACCAACCTGTGCAATCGAACTATATAAAACCATTCTTTTAACTTTAAGCTGCTTTAAAGCATATAAAGTACCAATTAAAGTTGAAATTACACCAAAGAATACTAAAGAATCCTTAATATAATATTGTAATTCCGCTAAAGAATTTAACCATTTAATTAAAAAGAATATTAAAGGGAATTTTGGTAAAATTGAAAACACCATTGTTGAACTTATAGGAGCACCTTCATATACATCTGGCATCCAAAAATGAAAAGGCGCCGATGCTATTTTAAATAATAATGTAGAAGTTATTAAAACAATTGCTAAAAAAACTAAAGATTCTATTTGAATACTATAGTTTCCTAACCCAAAACTTAACAACGCATAAATTTCTTCTAAATTAATAGTACCTAAACATCCATACAATAAAGCTGTTCCAGCTAAAAAAGATGCGGAGAAAAAACTACCTGCTATAAAATATTTTAAAGCAGCTTCAACAGAAAATATACTGGTTCTATTTGCACTAGCTAACACATAAAAGCATAATGTTTGTGCTTCCATTGTTAAATAAAACATTAATAAGTCATTAACATTTAACATTAACAATAATGATAGTAACGCCACTAAATAAAAAAAGTAATACTCAAAATGAATTATTTTCTGCGTCTTCAACGCATAACTTAAGAAAACCAAAACATACATTCCAAATATTACTGTAGCAATTTTAGAAAACAAAACACCATCTTTATACAATCCTATGGAGTTTTGAATGCTTGCTTCTTCGAAAAGATATATTGTTACTAAAAAAAATACTGTTATATTTGTATGAACAGAGATTTCTTTTAAAACAGCAGAATATTTATAATGTTTATTATATGCAAGATAAGCACCAAACAATAACTGACCTAAAATAGATATCGAAAGAAAAATTTCAGGTATACTAGAGTTTAAATTAATAATATTTTGCATTTATATTATATAAACAGGACTAGCTAGAATCGAACTAACAAATCATCGAGTCAAAGTCGATTGCCTTACCAATTTGGCTATAGTCCTAGACATAGAAGAAGTAGGATTCGAACCTACGTAGGAAATTTCCAATAGATTTACAGTCTATCACCATTGGCCACTCGATCATTCTTCTGTGCCCTCCCGGAATGCACTTTTATATCGTTATTCAATAAAACATTCCACCACTACCACCCGGACACAAACTTTTCTACTACAGAAACCTACTGCGTTACATACTTTAAAATTTAAAAAGTTTTTATTTTTGTTTGAATAGGTAATTTCTTTTGTATTTCTCTTAAAAGCTTAACAGCTTTTACGATTGACAACTCGTGGATTTCAATAATATGTGCTCCAGGAACGACTTTAGCGATCCAGTGATCTACAGCACCTTTACCTTTTCCCATACGAATTTCTAAAGGTTTTTTACTTACAGGAACATCCGCTAATAATTTTATAGAAAATTTACCTTGTTTCTTGATCTTTTTAGCTAAAGTCTGTCTAATAGTTAATAAAAGTTTTTCAGGAAATCGAGCATGGTTTAATGCTTTCAATACTGCAACTTCCATAGGACTAGAAGTTTTTTGAAGACCTACGCAAGAGCTAACTTTGTTAAATTTTCTACCTTTATATTGTTTACTAAACTTAGTTTCTTTTGGTTTGAATAACATGGACTATTTTTTATTAAAAGGAGGCTTTTTATGTTGATAATTCTTTTTATATGGTTTAGATATATTTGAATTATAACCTTTATCATTTTTATGATTAGCCTGAGTATTCGATGGGTTATATCTTTGTTGAGAATTATTTTGCCCTGGATAATACTTATCTTTAACATAATTATTAGGTTTACGATAATTACTGTTAGATTTACTGTAATTATCGTTAGGTTTACTATAGTTATTAGACTTAGTGAAACTATCATTGTAGTTTTTACCACGAAATTCTTTGTTATAATTAGAATTATAATTTTTATTTTTGTTATTATAATTCTTATTGTATCTATTACTATTTATATTACCCTCCTGATTATGTTTATTTTGGTTGTATTTATTAAGCTGATAATTTTTATTTTGAGATTTCCCAAAACGATTATTAGGATAATTCATTCTTTTTTTGTTTCGAAAATTAAAAGAAGATCTAGCTTTATTATCAAGTTTTGCTTGATAATTTTTAAAAATACTTACTAAAGAAAAAACAGGTTTCACCTCTTTTATCTCACTTGCTTTTTTTCCATTTTTTACTCGTGAGGTTATCAAACGAGAAGTAGATTTAAGCTTAGTTTTAGTAACTAGTTTTAAAGACTTACGAGGACGAACTTTTCTGCTTTGTAATTTAAATTTTCGAGAAACTTCTCTAACTGCTACTGCAAAATCAGATTTTTTTTTAGGATCAGATGCTTTCGGTAAAGATTTTTTATCTTTTGATAAAAGTATTCTTTGACCCTCAGAACTAAAAATATAAGGACGGCGTTGAAAACGTAAAGTTACGCGAGCTAAACGTTTTTGTTTTAGCTTAAAATTTTTAAGTCTCCTTAATAATGACTTTTTTTCTTTTAACGTTAAACTAAGCCGAGTTCTAGGTTTTTTCTTAAAACTAATCCAAAATTTAAGACCGTAAACGCCATAAACAGTAAAAGCATCCACATGTGTATGTTCAGTGGTAGTACTTATAGTTGTTAATTGTGGAGATCCTTTGTCAACACATATAGTTTTAGCAATATCTCTCCCAAAAATTCTACCACTAAAGGTTATTTTAACACCAGAAATATCGCTTAACAAATTACTAACTACTCCTTTACTTAAAATATTTAAAAAAGAAATAAATAAACCATGTCTTCGCTTATGAATACTTCCTACTACTCTTGCTAAAATAACACCAAGAATTGTAATTGAAATATTTCTAAGGCTTAATAAAGCTAATACAGCAACGAAATCATTATAAAGATCTTCATTTCGGCTAAAAAGTCGAAATTTAAAAGACTGAAAAGAGTCATAGAAAATTCCATATAAATCCTTACGAATCAAATAATTTAAAGGAACTATAGAAAACAATACATTTTTAGACGTATTAGTTAAATTTTCTACATCTACAAGAGTACTTCTCATACCTAAAAGAGAATCTTTATTTTGTAATCGTATTCTTTTTGTAGATACATTAAATTTATGCACAATACCTCGATGGCTTAGCCTAATAACAGAACGATTATTTTTATATAAAGTTGTGTAAACTTTTCGACCAAGCGTTTTTGGTGGTTGTACATAAATCCTAGACTTAACTGTACCTTTTTTAACATAAATAAAAGCAAACCTCTTATTTAGTAGACCTAACACATCGTTAACAGACCTTAACATCCCTTGCCTTACTATTTTAGATAGCTCGTACAATTTTCTATTAAGATATCGCCTATAGTAAGTATACTTTAAAATACTTTTAACATCTTTAACTGGTGTAACTTGCAACAACTTTGTCACGGTAAGAATACGAGATTTTAACCTGTGTCTCTCTGAAGACAATAATTTCCTTTTTAAAGGCTCTACTCCCCTAAAGTTTGCTGAAACATTACGAAAAAATTTACTTCCATATAAAACTTTTAAAGTAACATGACGTGTATTGCCAATATCTGTATAAAAATAATCAGATAAATATACCTGTTTACTTTTTAACAAATAAGTTAAATGTCCTAAAAACTGAATATCTTTTGCGATTAAAGAAGAATCTAATGGTTTAGTAGAACTTATTTGATTAACATTTCTAACTTTCATTTGCTTTTCTTTTTACGCCTCAATGATCTACGACGCTTTCTTTGATCTTCAGGTTTAGGTGTAAAATTACGGGTGAAACTAAACTCCCCAAATTTATAACCAATACACGCATCATCTATTAATAAACTTTTAAAAGAATTTCCATTATGAATATATACTTCTTTCCCAAGTAAATATTCTGGAATAGTGCTTCTTCTAGACATAATTTTAATAAACGATTTCTTTGTATTATTTAATTTTAATACGTTTTTATCAATAAAACTACCTTTCCAAGATGATCTACTCATAATTTTTTTTTTCTTAATTTAAATTTTGATTTTGTTAAGATTCCCCAAGGACTAACAGATGGGCGACCCCCATTTGTTCTACCTCCATGTGGATGATCCACCGGATTCATAGCTACACCTCGTACAATAGGTCTGCGCCCCAAATTTCGATTTCTACCAGCTTTTCCATAAACCAACAACCTATGTTTTTCATTACTAACCACACCAACACTTGCAGTAGAATCCCCTGGAACCTTCACTAATTTTCCAGTGCTTAATTTAACAGTTGCTGATTTCAAATCAGCTCGTATTAACTGAGCTTTAGTACCTGCAGCTTTAGTATAAGTTATTTTATTTCCAACAGTTATTGAATTTATAATTGAACCAATAGGAATTCGATATAAAAAAGAACGAAAACCTAATAACATCTGATTACCTTTAGAATACATATCTAATATATCTTTATCTAGATATTTAACATCTCTTAATTCTTTTACTAAAGTCCCCGGAGAAAAATTTAATGTTGATATCATATTAAAAAATTTTCTAGACTTAAAATCAAAATTAATAGAAACTAAACTGCTTCTATAAGGGTCATAAGTTACCCCAACTACTAAAGAAAATCTATTTATATTGGTAAAGTTAATATCATGATATAAACGTTTATGACCAGATCCTCTATGCCAAGCAGTGATATGACCAGTTAACGTACTTCTTCCCGAACGAGAATTATATCCTGAAGAAACCCGAAAAATACTGTTATCTTTTAGTAAGGTTGCTTTCTCTAGATTTACTAAATGACGAATACTATTAGTAAACGCTTTGTACTGTACTACTTTTAAACTCATAACAATTTAATTATCTTCTATGAGGATCGAACTCATGCTTCTTCCGTGAAAGGGAAACGTCTTGACCGACTAGACTAAGAAGACAAAGAATACCGCTGGATGGAATCGAACCATCGCTTTCAAGGCCTAAACTTGATACGCTACCATTACATTACAGCAGTCTAAATTGGTGTAAAATTGTAAAATAAATAAAATACACTAAAAAAGACTAAAATGAGAATCAAACTCATATCTTGAAATTTGCAATTTCATGCATTAATCAATATGCTATATAGTCAGTCAAATATAATCATTTACGAATTAAAAAATAATTTTTTATTTTGTCGATTATGATCTAAAGTAATACAAACACAACCTACTAATGCAATTAAAAGAATAACCCCAGCAACTAAGAAATTAACAATGTGATAATTATATAAAACTTGTCCAAAAATTTCAATGTTTGATAAAGTGTCCACTAAAAAAAGGGTATCAACATTAGCAGAAGTTGATGTAAAAAAAGTATTGTTTAAATAAAATAAAATAAAAACAAAGAAGATATAAATAGAACTTACTAAAAAAAAATAAATAAAAAATTTATATTTATTAAAAAAGTTTTTCTTTACTCTAATGTCTAACATCATAATGATAAATAAAAATAAAACTGCAACAGCTCCTACGTATACTACAACATAAGTTAAAGCTAAAAACTCAACATTAAAAATAAATAGTATACAAGCTGACAAATAAAAGCACAGAATTAAGAATAGAACTGATTCTACAGGGTTTAATGAAAAACTCGCAAGTAGAGAACAAACTATTAATAAAACACCAAAAAATAAATGTAAAGTTTCTAACATAATATGTTTATTCAAAATCGGAACGATAAGATTCGAACTCATGACTTCCTGTTCCCAAAACAGACGCGCTACCAGCTGCGCTACATTCCGTAAACAATATTGATGATAGTAGGACTCGAACCTACAACCGCCGGATTATGATTCCAAAATTCAACCAATTAAAATATACCATCTTATATACTGTTTAAAAAACATTAAACATGCTCTTTTTCTTAAAAGTATTTGGAGATAACCAGAGTCGAACTGATTACTTCATGCTTGCAAAGCATACACTCTACCAAATGAGTTATACCCCCTTTTACGAACAATGAGACTTGAACTCATATAGTCTGCTTGGAAGGCAGAAAATCTACCATTAATTTATATTCGCAAAAAAAAAACAAATAAAAAAAAATTACCTTCTAAGAAAATTTACATTCGCAAATCTTGTTGTAGCCATATTCATTAAAAATGTATCTGAACTGGATAAAAATTTAAGATCCTTAACTACAGCTATATTCTGAATATAATCATCTAGTTCTAAGAAAGGATAAAACATCCTACGAGTTTTAATATCTTCCATAGCACTTTCAAGATCAAAGTCATTGTTTTTGTATAAATCACAAACTAAATCTCCTTTAAATAAACGAGTTTCATTCTTAGGAGAATGACCATTTATTGAAAATCTCCCATAATTAATTTGTTGATTCACTTCAGCAACTGATCGAGAATAGAACATCGTAAATAAACTATATCGTAAACTATAGTAGTTACTAAAAGCTTTTTCCAGCAAAAAGTCCCAGCGATTGTCTACATCTGTTTTTTTTCGATGATGAGGTTTATTATATACCATACGGAAAGCTCTATCGAGCTTTACTTGTTTTTTATGCCAAATTCTCTTCCTTATAATCTTTTTCGCCCGCAATTTAATTGGAAAAGAATTTAAACGTTTATATTTTACAGCTCTTTTAAATACTTTACGAAAACTAAAAGGAAATCGATTTCGACGTTTGAAAATATTTCTAGCAGCTTTTCTCGATATATCCTTTATTTTTTTATTAAATCTTCTATAAAGTTTTTTAGGCTCAATAAAAGCACGATAAAAAAGTTTACGAGTTTTAAAGTCTGGAAGAGGACGTTTCATCTTTTTAAAAAAGTAATCATATATTATATCCCTTTCACTTGATTTAAACTTTTTAGTAAAATATATTTTACGATCAAAAGATCGCAATTTTGCAAATTTTCTATATCGTCTAAAATAACAATACTGAATATAACGTATAGTTGAAAGAGACTTAGCTAATCTAAATCTTTTTTTTGAAGTACGAGGATAAAAAGTATATTTTTTTGTTGAAAACTTAAAATTTTTACGATTAGCAACTACAATAAAAGTACGTTTAGGCTTATGCTTAAATACAGATACTTTTTTTTTTTTAGAATTCTTAAAAGTATTAAGAGTTGAATTGTACTTTTTCAATAACCTCTTTAATTTAAATCTATACCCACGAGATAAATAAGGAGATAAAGAAGTATGAATACGCCATCGAAAAATAGGATATTCTTTAATAAAGACACTTGCTTTGTATTTAATACCATATTGAGAATTCGGAACTCCTTTATAAAAAAAATATATTGGCTTTTTTTGACGATAACGCTGCCCCCAATAATCGTGCTCTTGAAAACCAAAAATCATCCTAACTTGTGGCATACGGTAAAACTTACCATAGTATTTACCAAAGACCTTATAGTATTCGGTAAACTTCATTTTATAAAGTTCTCCTTTACCCTTTAAATATTTTTGTAAAGGAAACGAGCTATATGGTTTTAAATAGTTTCGGGTACTCCTATATCTTTTACGTCTAAATACTTTTAAAAGTTTTCTGTTCTTTTTAATTTGCCAAGGACGAAAAAAGTTTGGTCTAAGTTTTAACGAATAACTGCGCCTACGTCTACTTCCACTGACTTTTTTCCAATGTTCGTTTGGAGCCTTTGGCGCATTCCAACGAGCACTAGTTTTTCGATCAATGTTTAAGTTTTGAGTATGACCTAAGCCATAATTATTTTTGATTGCAGCATGTCTATTCGCCATAATTACCCCCTTCTTTCAGAGCCTGAATCATTATTTGGCACTGAAGTGTTTTTTTTTGTTTTAACACCTTTTGAGCCTTTAGATTGTTTTGGTGCTTCTGATATTTTAGGTACTTTTGGTTCCTTAGATTTTTTAACAGTCTTTGACTTTTTCGACCTTTTTACTATATCAGTATCTTCAGGCTGCTCACGAATTTTGGGTACCTTTAGTCCTTTTGAAGGAGTCTTCTTCGAAATCTCAGAATCCTTTAACGGCTTAGAATCTTTCTTAGGATCCTTCGGCACCTTTGGACCCTTAGGATCCTTTTTTGGGAGCTTTTCTTTACGATCCTTACGATCACTTGAACGCTCTTTTGGCTTTTTATCACTACGATCCTTAGGCTGGACACGCTCCTGAGGATTTTTTGAGCCATCCTCTTTTTTTTTCTTCTTAACCGGAGATTTCGGATTTGAAGTTTGGTCTTTAACAGAACTAATAACTTGCTCAGGATTGTCAGACACAACCCGATTTTTACTAAGTAGTTTGTCTTCCACAGCAATAGGAAGATCTGCAGTCAGCGGATTAACTAAATCCAAGGAAAAATTTTTATTTTCAGTTAACATAATTTTGTTTACACTCTTGAAAGATTTTAAACGCATCTTTCCTGCGTGTTTAATCACAAGATCTAAATGCTTTAATCTACGATTTATATTTTTTGCTATAGAAGCTTTCACATTTCGCTTCTGATTCTTTAACAAAGAATGAAAAAATTCTTGTACGGGTTTGTAATAACGACTCCTAACCCATTCATCAACTTTAAATGGAGTACTGCCTTGTGTTTCTTGTCTATATAGAATAGGTTTTATCCTTATCAATTTAGACCTATAAAACTTTGAAATACGATATTTGCGCGCTACAGCTTTTTTTAAACGCTTAAATTTTGGCCGTTTCAAGTTAAGAATTCTAGCATTAATGTGCTGAACACTTCTAGTTTTTAAATAGGTTTTATATTTAATAAAATTTTTCATGCAACTTATTTATAACTACTTCTAAAAGAAATTGCTTTGAGTTGGAATCGAACCAACCAAGAAATGATTTTCAGTCATTCGTGAAAACCGCTTCACATCCAAAGCTAAAAAAATAATTGACGGTAGGTGTTCTTATATTTTTACTTTTAAGAAAATTAAAAGAAAACTATAAGAATAAAATTAAGAACGCCATCATTAAAGCAAATAACGCCATTGCTTCAGTTAAGGCGAATCCTAAGATTGCTAGTCTGAATAAATCATCTTTTAAGCTAGGATTTCTTGCGGTACCGATAATTAAAGCTCCGAAGATTACTCCAATTCCAACACCAGCTCCAGCTAACCCAACAGTTGATAATCCAGCTCCAATTTTTTGTGATGCTGCTAATAACATGTGTATATAAATAAAATAACACACATAAAAAACAATATACCTCTTTTAGAAGAAACCTCAAATTACGTTTCCTAGACAGACAAACATACAAAACACCACAATGGTAAGCACACCTACCTAAAAAGAACTAAATATATAAACAAAAACACCGTAAACGCTGAACTTGTATGTCGCAAGTCTTATTTTTTAAAATTTGTAATATACTTGATAATTTAAAAACTATACAAATTAAAAAAATAATCTTTATAAAATCAAGACAATACAGAAGAAGAAGGACTTGAACCTTCATTGATGAATTTGGAATTCATTATTCTACCATTAAAATATACTTCTGATTATTACAACAGTAAAAAACTATAAGATAACGTGCGAATCGAACGCACATACATCGGATCATGAGTCCAAGATTTTACCATTAAACTAGCTATCCAAAACATTCTTTAGGAATCGAACCTAAAACCTGCGGCTTAGAAGGCCAACGCTCTATCCAAGTTGAGCTAAGAATGCTTTTAACAATTCTAGAAATATCCTAAGAAAAAATGAATGCTGGTTGAGACAGGGATCGAACCTGTGACATTTTCATTAAAAGTGAAACGCTCTTATCCAACTGAGCTACTCAACCTGGGTTTGAACGGCTACACTAGTATACAAACTTTCTTGTGAAAACACAGTCAAACCACTACGCCACAAACAGACATAAACGTGCGTCATTGGACCTATAAAAATCAAACATAGTTGCGCCGAAAACCAGGTTCAGTAAAAAAGTAAATTCGTAATTATCTATAACTGAAATTAAACTACTCTATATCTAGATTACAGAAAAAGTAACAGTAATACCTCAGAAAATCTTGTTACACGTAGGATTATTTACTAGTTATTTACTGATACTTTCAACAAGCCGTAGGCTTATCTTCTGTTCATTTACTGATAACTATACCCCCTTTAAAGGGGGAACACCTAGTATCGATCCGAGCCTGTGTTTTTTAATTTAAACTTTTGAAAAATATTAAAAAAAAAACTTTCTATTTAAATTCTTTTTGAATTTCCTAGCTTTTTAATCTTAGCGGGTATGTAATCAGAACACTTTGGAGAGAACTCGTTAAAATATTGCACAACAATTAGTTTTGTCTTCTATTTATAGTGTTTAGGCTAAAAACCTTTTATGAAATTACGACTCTCTCTTTTCTATTTTTTTTGTATTTTATTTAACTAAAGTTGACTTTATGTTTGTTTGTCCGTGCTTTTTTGATATCTTTAGCATGCTTTTTTTGTGTTTAATAAAAATGTTTTAAAATATAAAAAATATAGTAATGTAAATCAACATCTAAAAAAATCTGTATAACATTTTTTGGATTTTACTTGTCGTTTAATTATCAGAGGTTTAACTTTTTTTATTTTTTTAAGAATTAGCAGATATTATAAATCATTTTTTGTGTTGAAAGTTCATTAAGCTGTACAGTATTAGTGTTGGTTGATATATACATCGTATTGTACTTACATTTAAACGAATTATTGGTACAAAATTCAATCTTATTTGAATGGGGCAATTGATGTTGTGTTTCTTTTTTTTTGAACTTTTGAGATTTCAGTAGAGGTAGCTCAAAAAACAGTAAGTGACAGATAATAGTTTATAAATTTTTATAAAAGTATGATCTGTATAAATTTTTGATGAAGACAAAACTTTTTTGAATTTTAAACATAAAGTATGGAAAGTTTTAAAGGTATTTGTTTGAAAAAATTTAACAACATTAAATAATTTTTGAACAAATATCTTTAACTGTATTTAAAAGTTATAGGTTCAATGGACGAATATTTCTACTGCTACCGTTGTCTTGTCAACGATCAATTCTTATATTAAAGCTAGTACTTGTAGAGTAGTGTTTTTTAATAACAGTTCATGTCTAATTTTCAAAAATTAAATGCATTCTTAAGTACTGATTTTGGCTTTAAAAAATATTCAAAAATTTATTTTAAAAACAAGGCCGGTTATAATATCAGGCACCCTTTAGTTGTTATCAAGCACAAAGATGTTGAGCATGTTGTTAATTCATTAACCTCAATCTCTGAAGCTAGAGCAATTGTTTCTGGTGAAACAGGGTCAAAAACTTTAAGATCTGAAGTTAATGACTTTATTAACTATAAAGTATTAAACACTTCATATCAAGGAGATCGTCATGAAAAAAATCTTCCTGTAAGAGGTCAACGAACTAAGACTAATGGTAGAACAAGTAAAAGTCGATCTCTTTCTTTATTTTTTTTAGAACGTAATACTGCTGAGGCTACTGAAAAGTAAAGCTCTATTGTATCTTTTGAAGAAATTAAAGAAATGTTCTTTTTTGTATATACGGTAATTCTGGTTGAATATACAACTCTAATAAAAAAGGATTTAATAATTTTGTAATATGAAAAATAAAAAGTGGAAATTAAAATTTTATAAAAAAAAAGAAAAGCCTACTATAGTCTTTAAAAAAGCTATAAGTCCTTATAAAGCAACTTATGTAAAAAGTTTTAATCTTTTTAATAGAAAAATAATTATTAATAAGTGGCTTACCTTATGCGCATTAAAGATTAGAGATAGTCTTACTAAGCATAATAAGGCTTTAGCTGTAAATATTAACATTAGGAAAATTAAAGCTCTAAGCAGAAATATTGGTCTAACTTTAAATTTATTATCAAGAAGAAGACTAAATTTAGTTAGGTTTTTTGGGAAAGGTGTTAAGTTTAAAAATAAATCGTTAATACATATAGTTAATCATAGAAGAAGATTAAATCGTCGAAATGAAAAAAAATTATTTTTAATACAACAAAGTCAATATGTACTTGCGCGGTCTTCGTATCTTGTATTACATATTAAAGTTGTTTTTAATAATGTTTTTTGTCATTTAACTGATAATAACGGGAGGACTATTTTTCCAGTAAAAACAGGTCCTTCTTATGGTATTAAGATGTCAAAAATAAATATTAAATTAAATTTAGAACGCTTTTTATCTGCTTATACTCACGATTTAATAAAGAATATAGCGGGTAAAAGTAAAGGTCCTATTAAAAATTTTCTTCTTAATATAACTTCTCCTAAAAAATATCGAAGACGAATTCTATTTTCTTGTAAAAATTTTGTTGTCAAAAAGTTTGTTAAAGCTCAATTAGAGTCACGATCATTAAAGTCAAAAGTTCTTACTACTAATTTGAGAAACTTTTCATCTGCTAAAAATTTTTTATTAAATGTTGGTAGACAGAGAAGAACTCCAATGGCTTATACTAATTTAGTAGATAGTAAACCTTTTAATGGGTGTAGACAAATTGTTTTATTAAGAAAGAAACGAATGAAGTTGTTTTTTTACAAAGTTAGGTAACTTTTATTAAACAACAAATGTTTTAAGGAATTGTGGCTGAGTGGCTTAAAGCGCTAATTTGCTAAATTAGAGTGTATTTTTTTGCACCGTGGGTTCGAATCCCACCTTTTCCCGTTATTATGTCTCAATTTACAATAAGTTCATTTTTAAATGTTTTGTTTACAATAATCAAGATACTTGTTATTCTTGTGCCGCTTTTATTGAGTATAGCATACTTTACTTTGGCAGAAAGAAAAGTACTTGGAACCATTCAAAGACGAATGGGGCCTAATGTTATTGGGGTTTACGGGCTATTACAACCATTATCTGATGGATTTAAGCTTTTTATGAAAGAGGCTTTAATTCCTAGTAATGCTAATAAAATTATATTTATTATATCTCCTATTATTACTTTTACCGTAAGTTTAATAGGTTGGTGTGTTATCCCTTTTGATAAGTATTCTTCTTTAGTAGAATTAAATGTTGCGTCTATTTATTTAGTTGCTGTTTCTTCTTTAGGTTTTTATGGAATTGCTATGTCAGGATGGTCGAGTAACTCTAAATATCCTTTTTTAGGGTCACTTCGTTCTACTGCTCAAATGGTATCTTATGAAGTTTCTATCGGTTTTATTATTGTTACTATTGTAACTTGTGCTGGTAGTTTTGACTTACAGGAAATTGTTAATTCTCAGATTAACGTTTGGTATTTTATCCCATTTTTTCCTTTGTTTTTGATGTTTTTTACTTCTGCTTTAGCAGAAACTAATAGACATCCTTTTGATTTACCAGAAGCTGAAGCCGAGTTAGTTTCGGGGTATAATGTTGAGTATTCTGCTATGACTTTTGCTCTTTTCTCTTTAGGTGAATATTCTAATATGTTAATGATGAGTGCTATTAATACTATTTTCTTTTTTGGAGGATGGTTACCGCCTTTAGCTATTTTAGATTTTTTACCTGGTTCTTTTTGGTTTGCTCTTAAAATTTCTTTTTTTGTTATTTTATTTGCTTGGATGCGAGCTATTTTACCCAGATATAGGTATGATCAACTTATGGATTTAGGGTGGAAAATTTTTTTACCACTATCTATTGCTTATTTAGTTTTTACATACAATGTTTTATGTTCATTTGACTACTTAGGTAGATAAAATATATTTTATAGTGAATGTTTTTTATTAAAGCTATGACATCTTTTCGGTGGATTTGGGGTATTTTATTCTTTGTTGTTTTTGTTTTATATAACTATTTATGCTTTGTTTCTTTTGTTGAGCAGCTTGAAAATGATTTAAATGTAGCCATGTTATTATCAGAGTCGTTTATAAATGCTAATCAGATTGCATTAGAACGGTCTAACAATTTGGTAGTTTCTACTACCAGCGATAACAGTGCTTTTAGTGTTCTATTAACAGTTGGTGGAGTTGTTCTAGCTATTACTGCTGTTTTTTTATTATTTGGTATTGTTGTGGATTTTTGTTATCCTCAACCTATATATCTGCCGTATGATTCTTGGTTGTCTTTTCACTTAAAGGCAAATAGTGCGTGCAGTATTTATTTAAAATGGTTACCTGTTTACAATTGGAAACTACAATCTTTAAAGTACTATCTGGACTATTATATCCAAATATGGTCTACGCATGATAACCCTGCGGCTGATCAGTTGCCTGAGGTGATTATTACTTTGGGTCAAAAATACCAACAAATGCTTGATTTTCAACATTGCGGATATAAAGTACTACAGTATGTGTGTGCTAGTGATCCAGGGGCGGTTAACCGCCTTACGCCAAAGGATCTGGATTTGTTTTTTAAAACACTAGAGCATTCCCAAGACATTACTGATTTTATTTTGGTATCAAAGAAGGTGGCTAACGCGGATGCATTCGGAGTTATTAATAAACTTTTTACATAATTTATTCCACACAGGTGAATATATCTCAATAAGTAGAGAATCAAATTGTGGCTTTGAAGGTTATGAGTGCAATTCTCATTATTCACCCGAAGAAATAGCTCAATTGGTTAGAGTGACAGCCTGTCACGCTGTAGGTTGCGGGTTCGATTCCCGTTTTTTTCGGATTTATTGCTGTGAGTAAGGATTATTCAAAGTATGACCAGTTTATTTTTTTTAGAATCTACGAAAATAGGTTTAATTATTTTATTTTCTGTAGTGTTATCGTGTTTGATAGTTTTATTCTCATTTTTACTAGGTCCTTCGATACCAGATTCAGAAAAGTCTTCTATCTACGAATGTGGGTTTGATCCTTATGAAGATGCAAGGAATGAGTTTGATGTTCGTTTTTATTTAGTAGCAATTCTTTTCATAATCTTTGACTTAGAAACCGTATTCTTTTTTCCATGGTGTGTTAGTTTGAGTCATTTAAATTTTGGTGGTTTTTGGAGTATGCTTGATTTTATTTTAGAGTTATTGGTTGGTTATATTTACGCTTGGCAGGCAGGTGCTTTAAATTGGGATTAATATTATGAAATTATCTGCCAATAAGGATAAAAAGTTAAGAAAAAAACTTTCTCAGCTAGAACTAGAAGAAAGACAATATAGATACTTACGAGTTAATGTATTGAATCTTCCTTATTATAAGCAAGATCGTAATGTATATAAACATTACTTTAACGCTAGATTAAGAAAAAGAATTTCAAAAACGAAACTTGTTAGAAGATGTTTATTGACTTATAAAGCTCGTGTAATGTATAAAAAGTTTAAAATATCAAGAGTTAAACTTAAATACATGTTGGATTTAAATCTAATTGCTGGTTATAAAAAAGCAGTTTGGTAAATTATTAGCATATGATACAAAAAAATACAGTTTTATCAGTAGTAGACAATTCCGGAGTAAAGCGCGCTCGTTGTATCCATGTTTATCATGGGTATAGAAAACGTTATGCTAAACTTGGTGATTTAATATTAGTCTCTTTGTTGGCTGTTCGACGCAAAGAAAAAACGGAGAAGCAAGATTTAAAAAAAGGAGGTGTTTCTAAGGCAATAGTCCTTAGAACAAAGTCAACTAAAAGTTTTAAGAGTAATAATCAATTATTTTTCAAAGAAAATAGTGTGGCTTTATTAAATAGTAAAAGTAAATTTGCAGGAACAAGAGTGTTTGGTGTAATTCCTCGTTTGTTAAGAAAAACTAGATTTTTAAGGTTACTTAAAATGTCTGGTGGTGGTGTATTTTAACCACGTTCTTTGATAGCTCAGTGGTAGAGCAGTTGGCTGTTAACCAATTTGTCGTGAGTTCAACTCTCACTCAGAGATCTTAATAGTATGTCTACTTTAGCTAAAACAGCTTGCAAGCATAAAAGAAAACCAAAAGTTCGATTAAACAGAACACCAGCACTTCAAAAAACTTGTCAACGCCAAGCTATTGCAGTTAAGGCTTATACTCGTTCGCCTAAGAAACCAAATTCTGCAAGACGTGCGGTATGTAAAGTTCGTTTCTGGTCTAAAAAAAGAAAAAGACTTTATATATTAGAAGCGTATATTCCTGGAATAAAACATAATGTACAAGATTACACTGTTTTACTTCTAAGAGGAGGAAGAATTAGGGATTTACCAGGTATTAAGTATAGAGTAGTTAGAGGGGCTTATGACTGTGAGGGTGTTAAAAATCGAAAAAATGCTAGATCAAAGTTTGGAGCAAAAAAACCAGGAGTTTAATATTAAAAATATATGTCATTAAGAATTAATACACAAAAGTTAGCCAAATTAAAAAAAGGTAGAGTTCCTACGTTAGGTACCAGTTTTGTAGGTGTTTTAATAAAAAACGGTAAAAAGAATAAAGCAACTAAAATTTTTGAAAATGCATTAGCTAATGCATGTTTAGAGTTAAAAAAACCATTACCTTTTGTATTAAAAACTGTAGTGAATCAAACGTCACTTTTTTTTGAAATTAAAACATTAAAGCGTGGAAAACGTATGCTTACAATTCCTCGTTTTGCGAATAGAAATCGTATTCGTTTTTTGACCGTTCGAAATTTAGTTCGTGATCTTAGAGAGGAAAAATCCTTTTTAAATTTAACAGATAGGCTTACTCAAGAATTTATTAAAATAATTTTAGGGAGATCTTCAAAGACTATTGAAAAAAATAAACAGGTTGTTAAAGAGGCTGTGAGACATAAGTCATTTTTACATCATAGATGGTAAAAACAAAAATAAAGATATGAAAAGAGATAGTCGTAATTTTATGAAAGGTTTCGCTATGAAAATAGCTAAAGATGGGAGAATATTGTTTATCGTGTGTCATGTGAGCGAGTTCTCTCCAAAGCG
>VKHL01000238.1:3257-30090 GCA_015146655.1 Ochromonas danica
CCCATAGCTAAAGGTAAGTCCATATTAAGTATACGTTCACTTGTTGTGATATTGGTCAATCCTGCCACTGTGGAAACTGTACCAGGTACTCGTTTTCCATTAATACTACCACCATCGCCACTACCAGCATCTAGGAAGATCCCAGATGGTGGGAAGATGGAGTAAAGGAGAAAGGACAGGATGACTAACGAGAAGAAGGAATGAAAATAGTTGTTGTTGTTGTTGTTGTTGTTGTTGTTGTTGTTATTAGGGTGAGAATAGAAAAGAGAGAGAAGAAGCATAACTTTTAATTGGTTTTCTTTAGTAAATAAGATTTGTTCTTGTTTTTAATGTATTGTGATTCTTATCTATAATATATATGATTAATATATGATTGATGATTCTATTTTACTACTACAACGAAAATTATTATTTTTTGAATTATTCTCTAATGCTCTCACAGTAGAATAATCTAATTGAGTTAACTACTACTTCAATACGAAAGACAATAAATTGCTCAGTTGCTTCTCAATCTTGTTGATGCAAATCAATCCAAGCACGTGATGAGATCTGAAGATGAGAGTGATTGATTGCAAAACACATTCTCATAAACCCATAAAATAGTAGTTATAAGTCGAAAGGGGCAGTTCCGAGTTCGTCCAAAATTTCACCTCTTCCACAATTTGTTATTCCATGGAATCTTTGCGTGGAATAGGTTTTGGACTTCCATGCTGCAGCTGCTGCTGGAATGCCATTTTGATTCCTTTGATTGACTGATTTGACTTGATGGTTTGGGGATTTCTTCTTCTTCTTCCTACTAGATTTTGTTGTCTTCTTTAGACTTGAATTGCTTAGGAATTGTGAAGAAAAGGCTGTAGTCATTTTTATTTCCCATCTATCTCTGTGTGAGTTGTGACTGGGAATTAATAGTTGTGTTGTTGAAGAGAAGCAGAAGTGAAAGAGGTGGTAGACAAGTCCATCGACATCGACGAGGTGCTTTCCTTTCCCCACTGAAGAAGCCAGGCGTGTCTAATAATTGTCTTGTATTTGCTGTTTTCCCCATTTTAGCTGTGAATCTGTAGGAGAGTGGAGAAGGATAGTATAGAGTGAATATAGTGTGAGAGATAGCTTGACTTGTCTAACAGAGAAGAGAAGAGAGGTATTGCTTCTATTATCAGAAGATACTATAGACCATGTCCAGCAGATCTCTACTATTGCAGTTACCAAGAGACATTCTTCATAGTGTCTACTCAGAGTGGTTACCATCATGGCGGGATCTGTCATGTTTGGATGTAGGGTGTGTAGGGAAAGGAGATCGTGAGGCATGGTTGTGTTCATTAAGTGAGGTGAAGATGAGAAATAGGTTAGCTTATCGGGTACTATCTGATGAGTCTATGAGAATGTGGTATGAGTGGGTGATTAGTCGCAAAGTGTTGATGGTGGAGAGGTTTCCTTTGCGACTGAGAGCGTTAGGGAACAGCGAGGCAAGGTTAGATTTTGGAAGTCACGGCACATTTATTCGCTCAATAGAGCTTGACAATTCAGTTAGCAGGATAGTCCGTCATCTGGATTCAAGCATGTTGACTGCGTTAGAGCAGAGCTTGTACTTGTTTGTGAGAGAGTGTATTCATTTGGAAGAAATGTACTATAGTGTATCAGAGGAAGACAGTGAGGTTAATGATTTGGTATTCTCTGCATTAAGAAAAGGGTTAGAGGCCAATACCTTACAGAAGGTTTACATTAATATCCAAAGCTATTTTATCATTTCCTCTTCCAATGTGAACATGATTTGTGAGTTTCTTGCTGACCATCTCTTGACTATACAAGATATAGAATTCATATCTGAGGTTTTAGATGAAGAATCTGTCTATGCAATAATGAGTATTTTCCATGAGAGAATATCATCACCACCACTAAAGAGATTATGCCTTTGGGGTTCTTATCTATCCTTGTCTAAGTTTTCTCAGTATCTTTCTACTACTATTGCAATGTATTTAGAAGTACTAGAGATTGGAAGATATTGTATGGTATATGTTGAAGATGTCATGACAGAAGAGATATTATCTAATATAGGAAGAAGTTGTCCTATGTTAAGATCATTTAAAATAGGTCTATATGATTCATTTACAAAAGTATTTACAGTGAGGAAGTTATATCAGTTCTATGAAATATGTCCTTATTTAATTACATTTAGCTGTTCAGCTGGTTCAACGGATAATATGGCCGTCTCTATAAAGGTTGATGATAATAATTTGAATGAATTGTGTTATGATATCTATGGATTAACACTATCTACAGAAGAGAAGGAGATGTTTGTGGAATGTATGTATCTTGCAATACAAAGAAGTTCAAACAAGCTTGTAGGCATAGTATTTGGTATGGATTTACTGAAACAACATGATGAATGGATTCTATTAAAGTCTAAGCTATCACCTTATCTCACTGGGTTAGTGGGGAAGATGTCAGAATGGATGTTAATCGAAGCAGTGAAGGAATTCCCTCATTTGGATAGGTTACAAGTCACACTTGAAGAAGACAACAAGCTTAATGATTTGAGTTTAGCAGCCCTAATGGAGTATGGGCGTGGCTTAAAGAAGCTGTGCATCTATAATAGCAGTAGATATCGTTCACAGGTTTATAGCTTTAGTGATGAGATGGTTAGTATGTTGATTGAAAGGTGTGAAATGTTGGAAGAACTGACTCTACCTGGTCTAGGATATGAGAGTGTATTAGCAGTGAAACATCATTCAAGGTTGAGAGAAGTACATTTATTGCATGTGCAGGTATCAAAGGAAGAGATGGCAGATATGTTACTACTAGATGTTGTTAAAGAAAGTGATGAAAAGTGTGTATGGAGAAGATTGCGAAAGGGTGAGATTAGTGGGAGAGGTTATACTTTTTCATTTGATGATGATAATGATGATATAACAACACGATGCTGGGTGGAGTATTTTAACACTTAATCCCTGCAGTTATTGGAGGAGAAGCACAGCATACTATAGTGGCAACAAAACCACCTAGAAAACCCCCATTTCCAAGTGGAGAATGACTTGGTAAGTATAGAACACTGGACGTTTAGCATTTCCTCGTTTAATCTGTTCAAATCAATCTCTTGTTATTCGGACTTGTGGTTCTCCTGCTGCTGCTGCTGTCTTTGTAATCTTCTCTGATGTTAAAGCAAAGCCAGAGAAGGTTGCTAAGGCAATGACTGACCTAGTAAGATTGCTATAATGGGAATAGGAGAGTACATATTCGATTTAGCAACACAAGTGGTATAGCAATAATAGTGGTACCATTCCAACCCAATTACCACTGTGTGAATGAATTTACGATTCCTAGTTTTGTTATTAACTTGACTAAGCAGTAATAATACCATTTTCAGGTGCATTAGTTAAATGACATGCTTCGATGTTCAGAGATGTCTGATAAGAGTGTGAATGATAAAAGAGCTACAAACACAGTCAACGGGTAAATCGAAATCACCACTAAGTTAACAGACATGTTTCTATTATGATGTTTATTACACCATATCAACAAGCCGTCCTAGCTCAGTCGGTAGAGCGCAAGGCTCTTAACCTTGTGGTCGGGGGTTCGAGCCCCCCGGTCGGTGATCATAACCTTTTTGAACTATTTGAAATGTCTTTCTTCTTCAAGCTGTCCATCCATTATATCACATTGAAGGAAAAGAAGAGCAGTGCTTGCTAGGTGGGTGTATTTTTTTCTTTTTTGCGTGGGCTACTTCTGGCAACAACAACTACTGTGCCCCCTATAGACACCCCACGCAATAATAATAACGAACACATGATAACCTGTGTTGTATTCATCTATCCAGCAGACCTTGCTTTGAATCTAGACCATATGAGTGAATGACATGTTGATAGGAGAACTCACCAACAACAATGATGTCAATGTGATGGTTGATGATAGTGGTGGGTGATAAACAACAAACCAAAGTTGTAAGTCATCATACACAACAACAACAACAACAATGATGATGATGATGACGACGTAAGTCTTCTTCTTCATAGTTCTTTCTTATTATATATATAGTGTAAGATAGTGTAAGGAAAGGTAAGGTAAAGAAGATAGATAGAAAGCAACTAAACTATTCTAAACCCCTAGGAAAGACTTGAAAATCGAGTCTTTGGCCATGCCCAAGGCCTGTGAGAGAGTAATGTCCCCCATGCTCGTAGCCTATCAACCAAGAGAGGTAGAGGTAGAGGTAGTGTATGTCAGACGAACCAAACTAAACTTGTATTAGGATGACCCCTTACCGGTTGAGCAGAAGCATTAGGAGATGACATGGAATAGTTAGAATCAGGACCTCGCATTAGTACACGACTAACAATAGCTGATGCATCCAATTCCATTAGATTGCCTTCATCTAACTACTCACCCCCACCACCACACAGCAGAAGCAGACGACAAGGTTACAGTCAATAGACTACATCATCATATATATAGAGAGTGTGTGTAGGTCCTACCGTCTCATCGATAGTCAATAGGATCAGTTCAAGATTATCCAACATTGTCCTCTTATCCACCTAAACAGAGAGGGAAGGGAAGGCGAGAGGTAGCAGTTAGTATCCTGGAGTTGCTAGGTTGCACACATGTGTGTGTGCGTGTGTGCAGGAGGTAGGTGGGAGGTAGTCTATCTTACCTGTCCCTTAAGCAAGGTATTAACCGCTTCGAAGACAGTCTCCAGCACACTCGTGAGGATCAACTCATTCTAGACCATCATGGTTGATACATTACTAATCAAAGCTGTCATGTGCTAGAGAGAGGTAGTGCTACTAGTCTTACCTCATCAATATTGCCTGAGACATAGAGACGAACATCAGCACCTGATTTGAAAGTGACCACTTCATTCTCCACTATCAGCACTTCCGCTACACGCAAACGCACACACACGCACACGAGGGTTAGCACAGCATGGCAGTGAAGACTACTGGGTCACTATACCATCTGCCTTGGCATTGATAGCTTTCGTCTTCTTGTGCAACAGTTTCTCATAGTCCACTTGCTGACTCTTCCCTCTCTTGTCATAATACTTGACAAAGAGACGATTGCCATCACTATCAAGGATGATTAAAGAGTTCACTACTGGAATCAACACCTAACATAATATCACCCAATAACACCACCATCACCATCACCATCACCATCACCATGAGACCAAATAGTGACACCATCATAATAAGATGATGAATTGAATTAAGTATGAGAACAAAAATTGAAAATGAAAATGAAAATGAAAATTATTAGGAGGATGTCTATCTTACCTCTGACATGATATTGTTTTTTTATTTTATTTTAAAATATAATAATAATAATAGAACAGTGAGTGATCTTATCTCTTCCCAATCCTATCGATATGGGATGAGTTAGGGAAGGGGGTGATACTATTATTGTATTGCCTTGGAATATAGTATTACTATGTTGCCTTGGAGACATGAAGCCTGCCAGATATGCCAGATTTGGTCTTCTGGCTCTCTTTGTCTCATCACTTCACTTTCACTGACAGACTGATGATTATCGTCTATTTCTTACTACTACTACTATTACTACTACTATTACCTACTATTATTATCTCAACCATGTCTTTTAAGTTAACATCATCGGAAATGAAACTCTTACTTCATCGTGTTCAATCAATGAATAATCTACTATCATCATCTTCTATTCAAACTCTTTTACTTCCTTTTCATTGTGATAATCAAATATTAGGATATCTTCATCCGACTTTCGCTGAAAAACTAACTTCCTATTCCAATACTTTCCAATATACTGACCATCACAAAGAAGGGTTGAAGTTTGTCCCTGAAGTTGAAGTTCAGTCTGTCAGTGGTCGTACAGCCGCAGCACTCACAGTCTGTCAATCCCTCCGTGAAAATGAAAATCTTTTCACAGGTTGGCGATCTGAAATGTTAGCTGTTGCTTCTGACTTCCATGCTAGTCCTTCCTTCCTATTAGAACGTGTGGTTATCCCAGCATTTGGTGTGAAAGCTTATGGTGTCCATGTCAATGGATATACCACTACCACTACCTCTACCACTACCTCAAGACCAGAGGGTATCATAGATGGCATCTGGGTAGCTAGAAGATCTTCAACTAAGCCTACCTGGCCGGGTATGTTAGATCATATCGCAGCAGGGGCTATCCCTCATGGTATTAATATTGAAGAGAATGTCTGGAAGGAATGCGCTGAAGAGGCCAATATTCCTCTTCCATTAGCTAAGACAGCTCAACAAGTACAAACTATCACTTATGCTAGTTGGGAAGAGAGAAGTATGACTTTGAAAAGAGATACTATCTTTTGTTATGATTTATTATTACCAAAGAGTTTTATCCCTCAACCTGTTGATGGTGAAGTGGATAGTTTTGTTCTTAAGGTGAGTAGTAGAGATGATCTCATACTAACTATAACCCTAACTATATTATTATCCATTACCAATTATTTACAACCTGTTATACCTGTTTATAACTAACAATAAGCTAATGATGTATTAGAAACCAGAATGGGTATTAGATCGACTCTTAAGGAAGGATGTTGAGAAAGAAAGTGAATATAAACCGAATTGTAATCTTGTTGTCATTGATTTCTTTCTCAGGTGAGTATTTGTGGTTCCATTCATTTTCTTTATATTCCATCCTTCCACATATCGTACATGTGAAGTTAAGCCGTCCTAGCTCAGTCGGTAGAGCGCAAGGCTCTTAACCTTGTGGTCGGGGGTTCGAGCCCCCCGGTCGGTGATACATTTTTGTCTTTTTTGTGTGATTTCTTCCATGAAGAAGGTATTTACTTCCTCCCTCTTACTATGGTGACTGTGTTTTATAGACATGGATTGATTGATCGGAGCTCTCCTCACTATGAAGAACTGGAAAAGAGTCTTCATGTTCCCCTTTAGTGTAGTTATAACAATATTGATAAGATCACTAGAAAGACTATAGGAGATGATCACAGTACTAGAGATTGTAATCAGTTGACATTTCAAACCAGACCATCCCATCCTTTTAAACACTTCAATGATGACAATGAATCAAAATGAGCTAATGTTACACATAACTTCCTCAAAAATCTACTGACTTGAGTTGCGCTCTTTGCTCTCCTCCCAACATATTTAGTCCATGTGCTACATGACCTTCTCCTAATTACCATCAGCTATGACATTCTCTCCTCTCTCAACCATACATGACCTAATATGATCTAACGGAGATGATCCCAGTTATTCACCATGAGCTTGGAAATGCACTGTAAGACATGCTTTTGTACTTCTTCATTCTCAGAAGTCAGCATCTTCATCACAACATCTTTACCACCCAGACGAGCAACAACAACACGTCCATTAGGATAGAATCGTGTGAACTCACCCAGATCATAGAGGGCAATGCAAGCGATAGTCTAAAAAAACAACAATAACAGCCGAAATGCACAAATGAAATCCATCACTTCCCAAAACGAATCAAAACCAAACATAAAAGATAAACTAACTAACCGGATCTGGATTAGAGAGATGGATAATCAAGGAACGTAAGAGAGCAAAGTTATCAGCTTCTACAAACTTAGCATTCTCTCGCCAGAACTTTTCGGTATGTAAGATACCCCATCTACAATAACAACAACAGTATGAACAGTTGGAGAAAGTTAGCATTCTCTTTAGTATTAGAATGAGATTCGTTTATCTCGTAAGAAAAACAACTTACCTTAATCCACCAGAGAGAATCTCTGAAGCCCATCTAATACATGCAAGTCATAGATAGATACATACCATTAAGTTTGGTAAATATAATGCATTCAACTATTAACATTAAATAGTGATTACCTTTCAAAAGTACTTAACTCACGAAAGTTACGATGTAACAAGTCAGATAGAACTTTAAAATCATTTTCAGCTTCAGGATCACCTATTTGCTTAAAGGATTGATTTTGTTGATAGTTTTCGACTAAACGCATCAAACCTGCAGTATACATCTCATTCAACACTAAGGTAGCACGATTATTAATTGCATTGGAGACAGAAGAAGATGGAGTAGTAGAAGTTGTTTGATCCTGGGCTAATAGGAAGTTAGGACTAGTACTACCCTGAGCAAGGTTACGTAATACTGAAATGATCACACGTGTTACTTTACGTGAAGGAGAAGCACCAAGCAACTCCACAAGCAATGGTAAGACATTAGCTTGAAGAAAGGCTTCAACAACAGCTGCAGCTAACCCTTCTGATCCTCCAGGTCCACTTCCATTATAAGCATTGGCTGGACCCGTATCACAACCAAGTGATAATGCCCATAAAATGAAAACAATATCATAAAGCTGTTGTGGATTACCATTCACACCTAAACGTCTCAAAATACCAGTTAATTGTCCTACAATAGGTTGAGACAAGACTGCTGTTTGATGTCTATCAGATCGTACTAAGAAGCTTAAGGCAGGTAAGGCCATATCCCATACACCATTACTTTGAGATGATAATTTCAAAGCAACCCATTGCAAAAGAATAGACACTTGTCCATCCCAAGCTGATAATAAAGCTGCGAAGACTGTAGACATAGTACGTTGTAAATAGATATCAGAAGTCGTTAATAAGATGCGAAAGCAATTATCTTGCAATTTACGTCCACTGTTTGGTACAGATTGTGGTTGTTCTACAGTGAATAAAATAGAATGCTTCATACCAAAGGCATCACTATTAACATCCTCGCGACTATCCCAAGATAAGCCTAAGATCTCTTCCATACGTGTGTAGACATATTGTAAGACAACAATATTAGTAGTGCAGGATTCAGCCACTTTGACTAAGATAGCAACATATTCCTTGGCATCCACAGGGTTATCCAAGACTACGGATAAGTTGGATTGAGCACGTTCCAATAATTGATGCTATAATACATAAAAACCATTGAACCCATCAGTCAGTCACCATTGTAGACAGACATACAGTGAGCAAGACAGACAGAGAGCGAGAGTAAGAGTAAGAGAGACAAACAGAAAGAGTTAGAGAGATAGACAGATAGAGAGATACGTCGAAAGGAATTATGAACATAAATTACAATCAAAATAAACAAAACCATGACATAAAATAAAAAATGAACAGAAGAAAAACCAGACAAAGAAGTTCAAACTTACATCACGATGTTGTAAAAAGACTCCAGAGGATGGCAATTGCTCCCATTGAATCTGACCATACAAAGTCTTGGAGACTTCAGATTTCTCCATAGAACTAAAGTCTAAATGTCCATGTTGAACATTCAACGATTTATTAAACTGTTTAGAACTCATGAAGATGAGGTAAGAAAAAAATGGAGGTAGGTCAGATAGGATCAAAAAGGGTTAATGATCTGATCTGTGATTGATCGAGGACAACAACACCGCCCAGCAGGGTCAACAACATGGAATCCACGTGGAATAGAGGTGGAATTTCTATGCCAAATGGAATCCATACAGATTCCATGTCGACTCCACACTTTAACTTCCCAAATCTTGTCACTTTTTGGAAAGGAGTAAAACAAATTACTGTGTGATACAACTTAGCTTTGTGAGCTTAAAAAAGAGAACTTAGTGAGTTTTGTCACTTCACATAGGGATGAGACTATGATTAGAACATTCTTAGAACGAGACAGTAATGAATTCTATCGTCTTGCATTTCTAAGTAAACACACCACACACTCTACATTCTGTATACAAAGCTACCATAGCCTGGCTAAAGCCAACTATAGAACTATAACACAAGCCTAACAACTAAGTGTTACAGTCCTATTTCTTGTTTCAGTTGGCATTTGCCAACCCGACATCTTTCATCGAAAATAAAAAAGTATTATTGCAAACACCACTCTACCAACGGTGTATTAATATCAGATTGATGAACAAACATCAGCCAAAGCACACCATTTGGATACTCTCGTGAGAATCATGAATAAGCTTGTTCTGAAAATGAAACAATCGAATGAAGTCGAAATTTTCGCTCTAAAAAACACGGAAGAAAGTAATCTTCATGTCGATCTATCTTCTGCCCCTGCAAACACCACTATATAAAATCTACAGCATGACATATGATGCATCAACAAAACGAAACCAACAACCTCTTTCACTTGAAGAGAAGTTGTATTGTATAGCACAAAGACAATCAACACAATATACTAATCAAATACAGTCAAACACGAACTCTGATAAAGTACTTGAGGTAATTTCTTCAAGATTTAGAGACAACAACTCCAAAGAAATAGAAAATAGTATCTTGATCATATCCCCTCAGGGAATTCACAAAATTTAATACATAGCAATACATAGTAGTACATTTAACAGTAAATATCGACGTCAATTGCTGGAGGAGGAAACGTCGTTAGATTTCACTTTCAAGCACTTTCATTACATCACGGTAACAACCACTTTCACTATACTCCCCGTATTGTTCATATAATACAATTCTCTGAGCTTGAACATGATATTCACGGTTTGAGGTAATGGTAGTGATCCATTCATTTCAACTACAGTAGGAGTGGGAGTGGGATTGGGAAGAGAGGATGGATATACCACCTTCGTCGCACTGACAACAATCAACACTTCAATGATCGAATGTTCTTCATACAGAGGTCGAATAATTCGACTACTCTCGAGAAAGATAATGTGATCAGGAAGAGACGAGGATTTTTCATGAATATTCTTCGCACATTGAGAAGGACCTTGATAACAGTGCACAGGGACACCAAGCTGAGGCATGGCACCACAAATCATCTCACAATTCGGTGTCATGTAACGACACAGTAAGCTGTCCAAGATAGCATAGTCCAGCTGATTAATAACATTACAGTACATAATTGGGAAGGCTTTACGTAAGTCATTGCTTAGTAGGCGTTTGGAAATTCGACCCATTCTTTTATAGAAGAGGAGTCGACAGGGTTTGGATTTGCGACGAGGAGTGATGTTTTTATTTTCTTCCTGATGAGGATCTTGTAAAGGGTTGGTGTAAGCAAGAGAGGAGAGAAGAAATTCGAAAGATATGATGGAATTATCAAATTCTGACATTTATGGAGCAGTTTAATAATTACCCTTCGATGTTAGTAGGTCTAGGAAAAATACTTTGTTTGAGTTATTTATATGCAAGAAGAGAAAGTACTTTATAGAAGAAGAGGTAAAAACGATATCGTTCATCATCAAACCAATGAAGCACCCACCATTCCGAACCAACCACGAACCACAGCAAGCGACTTTTAAATCATGTTTTATCACTTCTGTTTCACACGAAATGGCAAGTTACAACAAAAATAAGCAGACTTTTCGGTTGAAAAATGGAAATTTGGGACTTGCGCCAAAACTTAGTAAATTGCAGTATTTTTCTTATCTAATTCCAAGAAAGAGTTGTCATGTAACTTGCAGTTGAAGCTTTCTTCTTCATGTGGATATTTATCTCAAGTTATAAAACAAAAGTTGCTTACAGTATCCCCAAAATATCTTGTACAGGCAGTGACTCAATCATAAATTAGTAGTCCAAACATTGGAACCAATATTCTTGCTTCTGGCTGGTTTTAGTGAGTGAGAGACAATCTAATGCTGTGCCTATCGAATAAATGCACGAATGCAAAATAAGTCATTTTTCCATTCCACAATATTAGAGTTATTTCTTTTCTTCTTGCAAAAAAAGCAAACTAAGCGAATGCCAAAGTAGTGCACACAGAACTCTTCCAACATTGTGGATTGGCAATCTATCAACATGTCTTTCTGATCTTTTGGCGAGATTCATACACACGCCAATCTTCAAGATCTCAATCTCAAAGCAATTTAATACACTTCCAATAATTGATCCGAATATATACAATAATCCAATGAACTTGACTGTTTCACATCATGATCTGAAATACACACACACAACAAAGTAGATCTCGCAGACAAATTCTTTCTATCGTCGTACTACTGTCCAAACCACTATACAAAGCTGGGAAGTACTTCTTCCAACATGCCTACTTCCAACAATAATATCTTTTAATAAAACAACACAAATATCAAGAAAAGATAACAAGCTCCTTCACTCAATGAGATCCCATCATTATATGATTTGTTCTCTTTCATATTGCACAATCAATACAACATTACCATCACAGAACTAGAAAAAAACGCCTAATACACTGATACCATCTCATCATTACTGAGATATAAAACTTTCTCAGAATAACCAAATGTAGTAGACACAAAATAAAGTAAATACAGACATAAGAATACATTTAACAGTAAATATCGACGTCAATTGCTGGAGGAGGAAACGTCGTTAGATTTCACTTTCAAGCACTTTCATTACATCACGGTAACAACCACTTTCACTATACTCCCCGTATTGTTCATATAATACAATTCTCTGAGCTTGAACATGATATTCACGGTTTGAGGTAATGGTAGTGATCCATTCATTTCAACTACAGTAGGAGTGGGAGTGGGATTGGGAAGAGAGGATGGATATACCACCTTCGTCGCACTGACAACAATCAACACTTCAATGATCGAATGTTCTTCATACAGAGGTCGAATAATTCGACTACTCTCGAGAAAGATAATGTGATCAGGAAGAGACGAGGATTTTTCATGAATATTCTTCGCACATTGAGAAGGACCTTGATAACAGTGCACAGGGACACCAAGCTGAGGCATGGCACCACAAATCATCTCACAATTCGGTGTCATGTAACGACACAGTAAGCTGTCCAAGATAGCATAGTCCAGCTGATTAATAACATTACAGTACATAATTGGGAAGGCTTTACGTAAGTCATTGCTTAGTAGGCGTTTGGAAATTCGACCCATTCGTTTATAGAAGAGGAGTCGACTGGGTTTGGATTTGTGACAATTTGTCTGACGAGGAGTAGTGGTGTTATTATGGGGGATAACAGGGGCTGGAGTTAAACTGAAGGAACTCATGGAATTTCCAAATTCTGACATTTGTGGAGGAACAGAGAGAGCTATTCAATAACTACCCATTGGTATTAGTTCCTGGTGGATGTGGAAGGTGCTTTATCAACAAGAACAAATGAATGTATCATTCAGACTAGACCATGAGCTGGAAGTCAGAATATTTGATTATAAAAGTCAAAATTCCGACTTCCTTCCTCCTCATGTCTGCATGCATTGTGAGTGTGAAACGACGTGTTTTCGTCTGCTGTGGTGTTTGTTTTCGAAGAAGGAGAAACAAAGTCGATCTTCCCAGTGAGAGAAAGTCAGACTTTATTAGTTTTAACCCACCAACCACCCCAACCTCATGTCCTTCCCTCTGTGTGTTGTGGTTGTTGTCTGTCTCTGGCAGTCAACAGCGTTGAGTTCAAAACATCTGTTGCTGTTTTCCCTTTCTTCTTCCTTGTTGTTTGATTGAATTAAATTATCATGGGATTGTTGACATTATTGCGTAAGTTAAAGAAGGTAAGTAATTTCTGTCCGATAAAAGAATTGACAATCTTTTATTTCTTTGTAGAAGATTTTTCTATTTTCGATTTTGTGTTTGATTTGATCCGTCCTCTGATGAGGATGAGGATAAGGAATCTTACTGAGAAATTTGAATTCTATATGATTATTTTATATCCTCTGTTTATACGTTGTCCGTCTCATCTCACCTTACCTTTCTTTTTGGTGATTGTCTCAGTCTGATCAAGAGGCTCGTTTGTTGGTGCTGGGTTTGGATAACTCTGGTAAGACCACAATTTTGAAGAAGCTCTCTGATGAGGATATTTCCCAGATCATGCCTACTCAGGTAAGCTTCTTCTCTTCTCTCCTAGGATTGTTCATGTTTGTTATTGTTTTTTTGAATTATCTGTTATTAGGGATTCAATATCAAATCTTTGATGCATGATGGTTTCAAGCTCAATGTCTGGGATATTGGAGGTAAGCAATCTGTTATACTATGTTTAGTGTTAGTCTTCATCGTCTTATTGTTGCTCTCTCGCCTTCCCTTTACAGGACAAAAGTCTATTCGCCCTTATTGGAGAAACTATTACGATCAGACCGACGCCTTGGTAAGAAGTTGTTTTAGCTAGTATATACTCTAGTTGAATTGTACTAATGATGATGATATTGGTGGTGGATCTAGGTCTACGTGATTGACTCTGCTGACCGTCGCCGTATGGAAGAGACCAGTGTGGAATTACAGCAATTGTTGGATGAGGAGAAGCTCTCTCATGTTCCTCTCTTGGTCTTGGCCAATAAGCAAGATCTTCTTAATGCTCTTTCTCCTGCTGAGATTACTGCTGAACTCAACTTGAATGAGCTTCGAGATCGTACTTGGAACATCTTGCCTTGCTCTGCAAAGACTGGTGAAGGTCTTCAGGAAAGCATGGAATGGTTGGTGGAACAGATCAACACTTCCAAGGATGGCAGTGCTTAAATTAAAGGACTAGAAAGACATCCTCTTCTCTTCATTCTTTATTTCCTTTTCCTCTTTCAATCTTCATTTCTTGATTACATTCGGTTTGTCTTACATTATCATGAGGTGTTAACATGGTGATTTTTGATGAACAAATTGTATGTTAGGGTATGGTAGATAGGATGAGTGAGGGAAAGAGAGAAGGAAGAGATCTTCTAACTTATCTGCAATAGCTTAGAAGAAGAGGATGTTAATAAGGGAGGATTGAAATACAAACTTGTTAATGTCTAGTTGTCTAGTTTAATGCGAAAATGATGGAGAGTGATAATGAGTCTAATATAAAGAGAGGGAGGAAGTAGTAGTAGTGTAATGATGTTGTCTTGATTCACTAGCTACCTGTTGGTAGAAAGGGACAACACCTGTTAGTAGAAGATGTACTACTTCCTCTGTCCCAAGTGCAAAGGCAGTGGCGGTCATCTGATCGTCTATTATAGTACCTTCGATGTCACCATCATCATCATCATCATCATCTCACTTGTTGCATCCTCAACCGATACCTTGTTGATCCAATCGCTCACCCTTCTGACTGCTTTTTCACTCCCCCACCACTTTTTCACTCACTCTTTTGGTGTAATTTTGTTCAAGTCTGTTCATTCAAGTAGTCTGTAATGTAGCAATAATGAAGAAAGAAACTCATTACAATTACCCCAACAACTCCATCACAACTAGTTCACTACCTCTCATCCAACACATTGTCATTATCATCACCGTCATATCATACCAGTGTTAGGTTATGCTTAAGCATGAATACGTCTTCGTTTGAGATAGTGTAGATGATTAGCTTCTTGATGCATTCCTTTCTCTCGTAACCAATGAACTAGACGATCTTGTAAATCACTTGCATTAGGACAATCTTGAACAGCTCGTCGTAATACATCTTCAATGGGAAACTTCTTCTTGTTGGTAGTAGTAGTAGAGGATGAATCATCAAGAAGAGAGTCCAAGAGAAGACGATAAAGAGGTGCACGATCAATAGAGCCAAGGATATGTGGGTAGATAGTGAATACCTTCCACATCACTTCCTGCACTACCTCTTCTACTGTGTTGACACTACTAGTAGTAACACTAGAGGTATTGTTAGTTAGTAGATAGTGTAACAGAGAGAGTAAGAAAGAAGCAAGACTATCTCTCCATCCTACTACCCCTCCTCCTCCTCCTACACCACCAACGTTCTCATAGGTAATACGAAGTAGACGATGTAGACGTGGTATCACTGTTGAAACATCAAATACCTTACTCTGTAGACTACCTACTACCACATCATTACTACTACTAGTAGATGTAGAAGAAGAGAGTAAGTGATGAATGAAAGTAGAAGAATGACGAACTAGTCCAGCTAATAGATCAACTCGATTAGCTAAGATATCTTGATAAGATAATGTCAATTGATTTGGGAAGTGATCAACTAATAATTCCACAAAACTACTAAAGGCAATATAGTAATAGGAACTATTGACTCCTCCTACCACTTGTTGCTTCTCATTCTCTGTGGTAGTAGTAGTCCAGGAGGAGAAGAGAGAGTGCACGATTTGAGAGAGGAAAGTGTGTTCTACCCATTCTACCGTAACCATATCAAAGGATGGAGTGGTACCACTACTCTCAACTGCTTTCTTCTTACCTCCTCCTCCTCGTTTACTCTTGGTAGCAGTAGGAGGAGCCACTGGGGGGAGGGTAGCTAGTAGAGGTAGTAGATGGGGTAGGTAAGTTAACACCATGCATCCCACGCAGACAGCAGATGTGGTAGTAGTTGTGACAGATGGTGATAGCTCACTAAAGAGGGAATGGGTAGTCTGAAGAAGAGGTACTGCTAGAGAATGAATCAAAGCATCTCCCACTTCCTTGTCTAGTACCAACACTACCTTCTCCTCCCCCTCCTCAGAAGAGAGAAGTGCTACCCTTTCCCCTACACTCTCACTTGACAATACGACACGATCTAACAAGAGATGATTGGAAAGATAGTAGCTATGAACATGCAACCAAGCCTTTTGGAAGTGTTCCAAGGTGATTGTAACACTACCATTCTCTTCACTACCACTACTACCTTCCACCTCCTCGGAGGAGTTGGACTGTGTTACTACCCAATGGGTCTCTTTGGCTAGTAGGTGGAAGTAATAGGCTATAGACCATCTCAGGAAGGTAGTCAAGTAGGTACTATCCTTACTATCTGATAGTGGTAGCAGTAGTGAGGCTATCCATTTCGATTGGTAGGATTCCCACGCAACTAATAACTTGGACCAAGCGTCACCTCCAAAGTTAACACTACCGCTACTACTACCACTATCTTGTTGAATGCGATTATAATGAGATGTAAGGTAGTCTACAGCAAAGATAGAGACTTCATTAATAGTCCATAACTGTAAGTACCCCATCTTCACTACCTCTGCCTGCTCACCCTCCTCTTTGAGGAGGAGAAGAGGTAGAAGATGGGTAGTACTCCACTCTCTCGTATAGGCAAGGGATTGAGGGACAATGTCTGCTCCCAGTGTTGCTAATCGTTGTTGCCATTGTGAGAAGATTGCTAATACTACACGCACCTCCTCAGGGGTGACCCCCGAAGAGAGGGGCTTCAATAACGCCTCTAGTGCATAACGAAGAATGACTAACAAGGGTCCTTCAAGCTCACTTTCTCCTGCTGCTCCTCCTTCCTCCTTCCCTTGAGTAGATGTTGGCAGGGTGGCAATCATCTTCTCTACCTCTACCTCTCCTTCATTGCCTTGTGTTGTTATAGCAACATCCATATGATCTTCTTCTTTTTCTTCCTCTTCCTCCCCCTCCAGCTTCTCTGCTTTCTTTACTACTTCCTTTCTTGTCTTATTATTATCACCTAAGAGATAGTCTTGTCTTGCTAAACGGCGTAACAACTGCCAGATCTCTAGATCTAGGTACTCCCCCCACAAGGCAATAATAGCTTGACCATTTCCTAACGGTGTAGATAATTTCATCTTAGACGACTTCATAGAAGTAAAATATCCAAAATTACGTAATCCTTGTTGTAACAAAACACGTGCAGCATAGAGATTACGATGAACAGAAAGTTCATGTTTAGCTGCTAATAGATAAAAGGTAACTTCCTTCGGATGACTTGCTATAGCTTGTCCTAACAGGTTATCTAAGAGATGATTTGCTTCTTTACCTTGTAAATAACGAATAGCTTGTTGATATAACGTAATATCTTGTGAAAAACGTTTACAAACACGTTGATAGATATAATGAACATGTTGAATTGTTTTTGTACGAATTTCTTGTATAATACGAAGGAATGTTTTATCTTGATAAATGGATAACTTTTTCTTTATACGAAGTTCTAGCAATTGATCAAGTTGTTCCTCATAGCGAAGGTATTGATTGACTTCATTCTGAGTGAGTTCCATACGCATCATAGTATACTCAAAGTCAGTGCGTTTTTTCACAACTGACTTGACTTCTTGCTAGAGAGGATGAGATACGTGGGGAGGTTGAGTGAGTGAGTGAGAGGGACAGGGTATAGAGTAGTGTGCATTGGGTGGATGAGAGAGACAGAAAAAATGACAAACCAAGAGAGAAAGAACACATGTGGAAGACAAGAGGAGAGGACAACAGAGAAGAGTCAGTGAATCAATCAGTCGAAGTCAGTCAGACAAAACACAAGAAAGAGAAAGCAAGACTACCTACCGAAGTGAAGAGATCTGCTTCCTCATATTGACGGAAAAGACCTGCTAAACGGTCCATATTATATCGAACACGATCTGCCATGTTGACTAATCAATCAATCAATCAATCAATCAATCAATGGAAGGTTGTTATCTAATAAGTGAATAACAACAACAAGACAGGCGCTTCACTGCTCTTGTGAATGGTTTGGAGAAAATATCTAGTTATAACTCTAAAAGTGAGACTTTTAGTCGTTGTACGTTTATCAAAAACGGTGGAATGCAGAATGCAGCGCCGCAGAGCGCCGTTTAGAACTCATATATTGAGAGTTGAAAGTCTCCATTATGAGGTTTTTCGTTGTAGTTTTATTGCATGATATGATAATAATATTGCATGGTGCATTGCATAATTTCTCTCGCTTATCCCCAAGTCTTTGAGGACCTTTAACAATTTAATTCTCAATTCAATCCTACATACTAACACACTTTTCAGACGAGATCAGGCAGAAAAGAATAAATAGTTGAAGAGTAGAGGAAGAATAGGAAGAAACCTCTCTGAGAGAACTCACCCTCAATCCTTTCAATAAAGATTTCAATAGCACTGAAAAAGTTAGTATCTACCTCAACTCCAATTTGAGCATCTTGCCATCTAAGTCACTAATCCTTGGAGTTGCAACCCCAACGTTCAGGTGTTAATGGAAAGGTAGCATATCCCGGGAAAAGGAAAAGCTCTCGGTTTTACAGTTTGAAACGCGTTTGATTACACATTTCTGCGAACTGAACAATAATAGAAGATCTTAAATGATTAACTAAGCTGATATCCAATGAATTGTTGTAATCGTAATCTTTTGCATGCTGTAACACACGCATATGGATGTACTTTCCATTACGAAAGAGACAATTGCCACACTAAACCATGACTGTGATTGTGATTTTACGCGTTTTACAGGAATATGAGGAATCATCCATTGTTTGTCAATAGCAATCGTTTGATTTGAATTGACTTCTTCCAACTGTCACTTTTAGAAGCCTAGTCTACATCCTATAACTATCCAGATAACTCCGTAGCTCACTCCCACTCTCTATATATGGCAGCTTCTCCTCTTTCCAGGATGGCATCCCAGAAAATAACTTCATTTGATATCCACCCAACTTCGAGAGTGTGGATTATATTCGAGAAAATCACCTATTGATCCTTGCCTCAAACAAGATGACCATCTCACTTCTCCTCCACACAACAACGAGAAAATGCTCTTTCTACTCGCTCTGACACATTCAAACGTCACCCATCTTAGTCTTGGAAGATATCGTGCTGCACACAAGATGCTCTCACATCCAACACATGGAATTTCCAACACCTCTAACATCTTGCACTTTCTAATCACCTCACATATCATCTCATCCGAAAATTCGATCTTGGATGCATCACCGAAAACCTTAGTGATTCTCAGATTAGTCAATGCTTCTCCATACCCTGCTATCGCCGCCAGGCTACTATCAGTAAAAGCGCCAATAACTTCCACATCCAACTCCTGTAGTCGAGGAAGGTTAGGCAGTAGGCTAATCAAGGCATCTTCTGACATGTGAACACATAAGGAAGTCAACACTGATCCCACTTTTCTTGTTATCAGAGTCCACTCCTCAACCTCAAGTCCGCAATGAGTGGTTAATCCCAACTCACTGTACTGTCCTCTTTGCAAAGATAGCAACACACAATCCATACAACCCTCTAGAAGTGCACAGGTCAGTTTATTTAAAGTTGTATGAAAATTCAATCTATTCTTCTCCTCATCCACATTCATCATAAAGAAGTTATCAATAGTTAAGTGCTTGAAGTTGGGACATAGTCGATAGATTTCAATTGGTTTAAGATTTTCATCAACTTTACTCGCACTCCATGATAACTCCACTAGATTAGGACAGGATGTTCCTATCGTCATCAACAACTCATGAGTGAAAATGAAGTTGATGGAAAATTTAGCCGAACGGAGAAAATACGATTCTAGAAACATTCCTGCTGCAGACAGATATTGCAATAGTATTGGAATGGTATCATTACGCGTGTAATGATCTATGTACATACCTAACACACGCAAGGTATGCTTAGACGCAATAAGACTCTTCAACACATATATCACTCCACAACAATCTTCAGAACTGTCCACTATTCGAATCTCCTTCAAGCTATTGACATTTTTTGATAACAATCTGACTATCTTATCAAGAACTATTTCACGATGATAATCAAAAACGATATCCAGCTTGACTAGTTGATTGTCTTGTAATTGATTGTTCAAAGCAGTGTATAAAATATCATCTTGTCTGCCACAATCATACTTATTCCAAGAAGTGACTATATTCACCTTGACAGCTTCCAGATGACTACAATGACTTAGGAAACTTGATAGAGAAAGTTCAATTGTAGAATCGTCATAGGATACTTTCTCCTCTGTGCTACCATCACTATTGCTATTGCTGTCACTAGAATCATCTTGTGACTCACTCTCATCCAAGCTTAAACCACTATCACTATTATCGTCATCAGAAGCATCTGGTGACGCTGTCACCTTTTCATCATCATCTATTATCAGGATGGAATGCAGAGCAGAACAGAAAGTCACAGGGTCACAACAAAGTAGAAGATGTTGTAATAGAGACATTCTCAAGACAAGTCCATCTCTAATCAACACCTTACGGTTACCAAGCCATTTATAGTAATTGACCAGTTTTTGATCGGGAACATGGTCGAAGTTTTGAGCCGCAGTCATCACTAACGAAGATAGAGAAGACAACCATTCTTCTCGATCCTCTTCACCCAGACAGACAATGTCCAAAACAGAGAGATCTGACCAAGTCAACCACTCACAATAGAGGCAATGAAGAAGATCTTTCGGTAGATATTGCCACATGTTTTGTTTCACCCTCTTGTGGATTTGTTGTGCAAAACCTCCGCGGGTTAACTTAACTTTATCTTAAAGCGGATGTGGATTTATCGGGCTGGATTTTTGTCGATAAATCCACTCCGCCATGAGAATTAACTTAAGAGGGGAGGTTGGTAAAAAGGTATCATGAGGTGCAAGCCATCAATTGAATAAATTATCTTCTCATTATCTCCCCTCCTTCTTATACATAGTGGTGACAAGTGATGAAGTGTATACTTTTCCTTTTTCTACTACTCTCATTTCTTTCTTCTTCTAACAGCTTTAAACTTCCTCTTCTTCCCAAACAACGAAAACAATCATTCAAACCACTTCATTCTATAATTCGTTTTGATTGTGATGCTTTTCCTAAACTTGCTAATAGTCTTTATCAAACAGCTGAAGAAAAAGCACGTATGTGTATTCCTGGAGAATATCTTGGAGCACATGAGAACTTTGGACAAGAGGTCTTGGGAGATCTGATCATTTTCGCCTCTGTCCTGTTATTAGGATTCTTTACTAGTCGTACCTTACCTACTACTTCCATCCCCTCTCCTAGTGCTGGATCATCTCAGGAGAGTGACTATTACGAGGAGGATGAAGGTGATCGTATTCGTTTTGTTCGTCCAATTCAAAGTGATGAAGAGGACAGAAGGAAGTCATCATCTTCATCCACTTCCTCGACAAGACTGAGTGATCTATGCCCACAATGCCAAGGCAAGAAACGATTCATGGGAATGCCATGTGATCTATGTGAAGGGAAGGGATATATTGACTTTGAAAATCGTTCCTTCTTATTACCCAAGAAGAGTGGAGAGAAGAGACGGCTGCGGTCACTGGATGAAGAGGA
This sequence comes from Ochromonas danica, assembly GCA_015146655.1. Lineage (NCBI taxonomy): Eukaryota > Chrysophyceae > Chromulinales > Chromulinaceae > Ochromonas > Ochromonas danica. The sequence continues at coordinate 25,027 of VKHL01000238.1, forward strand.
TGAGGAGGAAAGATATGATCTTCATGACGAAGACATGGGCAGTGCGAATAGTCAGGAGAACAACAATAGCAATGACAATAATAAAGATCGTGGTGATAGGAAGGATAGCAATGACAGGAATGGAAAGGGAAAGAGAGATTCTTCCTTCTTTGATGAAACAGACGAAATGTGAAGGGCAGGGTAGGGTTAGACTGCTGGGTGCTGCTAGAAGGAGAGGAAATGGGGAATATTACGACACTGTGTACAATGTGCATAGATACTGCGTTGTGATGATCTTGTTATAGTGAAGGGACGGAGAAATATGTTTGGATAGTAAAATAATTATTTCATACTAGTATTTTTAAAACTTACAGCAACAGCTGCGACTGCCTGATTGACACCTCTATTGTTACAGGTCCTGAGCTAACATGAGTGTATGGTATCATTCCTGCGCATTGCGTCAGGTCAGAAGTTCTTGTTTCGATATAAAACACCACAGTCGCTCATACAACCTGGCATCAAGACGACCACCTCGCGCCATACTAACAGCTGGCGCCGCACTTAAACGATAACACACAGTAGCTATCTTGTTGTTATCTTGTTGAAGATCTATTGGTCTGAGTCGAGGTCTCAGTCGTTTTCTAGCATGAAGTCCAAAAACTCTTCCACGCAAAGATTCCATGGAATAACAAATTGTGGAAGAGGGAAGAGGTGAAATTTTGGACGAATTGCTCCTTTCGACTTATAACTACTATTTTATGGGTTTATGAGAATGTGTTTTGCAATCAATCACTCTCATCTTCAGATCTCATCACGTGCTTGGATTGATTTGCATCAACAAGATTGAGAAGCAACTGAGCAATTTATTGTCTTTCGTATTGAAGTAGTAGTTAACTCAATTAGATTATTCTACTGTGAGAGCATTAGAGAATAATTCAAAAAATAATAATTTTCGTTGTAGTAGTAAAATAGAATCATCAATCATATATTAATCATATATATTATAGATAAGAATCACAATACATTAAAAACAAGAACAAATCTTATTTACTAAAGAAAACCAATTAAAAGTTATGCTTCTTCTCTCTCTTTTCTATTCTCACCCTAATAACAACAACAACAACAACAACAACAACAACAACAACTATTTTCATTCCTTCTTCTCGTTAGTCATCCTGTCCTTTCTCCTTTACTCCATCTTCCCACCATCTGGGATCTTCCTAGATGCTGGTAGTGGCGATGGTGGTAGTATTAATGGAAAACGAGTACCTGGTACAGTTTCCACAGTGGCAGGATTGACCAATATCACAACAAGTGAACGTATACTTAATATGGACTTACCTTTAGCTATGGGCTCACTATCCTCTCCCTATGCAATGCATTTTGATACGGTAGGGAATCTCTACATCGCAGATGGTAAGACAATTTGGCTAGCCGATTTTAATACTCAAAGAATACGAAGACTTGCAGGTCATCCAAGTGGTGGTGCCAATGAGAATATACCTGGTACATCAGCATATATATATGATGCACATGGTATTACGGGTGATACTGCTGGTAATATCTATTACAGTGAAGAAACAAAATTTCGTATTCGTATGTATAATACAACCACAGGTCTTGTTAAAACTGTATTAGGAGATACAACTCCTGCAGATGTTCTTGGTTGTGTTTCATTTGATCTCCCCACCACGTCTATTTGTGGTGCTCGAGGAGTTTTCTATTATAATCCTCTGAATATGCTCTATATTGCTTGTCCAGATAAACATCAAATCCTGGCATTTAATTTTACTACAGTGTGCAATGTTCTAGGAGTGCCTGGTGTCAGTGGGTTTGGTGGTAATGGAGGTCCTTTAACGATTAACCTTCATACTCCAATTGATGTTTTTGTGAGTATGATTGGAACTCAGCTTACATTGTTGAGTTTAGAGTCTGTGGGTGGTGTTATTCGAAGTGTAAAACTTGGAAGTGATGGGTTTTTGGGTGGTAGTGCTACTTCTTTGATTATAGTTGGTACACCGGGTGCTACAACGAGTAGTGGAGATGGAGGTAGTCCCACTTCTGCTGCCATGCACAATCCTATATGCCTTGGTATCGATTCAAATGGTTACCTCTATATCGCAGAGAGTAGTCATATCATTCGTCGAGTTGCTAAATCTATTGGTAAGATTGATACCTTATATAATGGTTCTGCAGACAAGATGGTCGTTTCCAATATCAGTCTCTCTCAGAGTTATTTGGGTGAGATCACTAGTTGCACTCTGGATAATAACAACGACTTAATTCTCTCTACACGTTATGCGGGTATTACTGATACTTTTATTTGGAAGATTGCTAATCCGAAGGGTAACAACCCTTATACACATGCTCTAGTTGGATATGTTGGAGGAGTCACCCTTCCTGCTCAATATGTACCCTTTAGGGATGGGAATAGGGCAGGATATGCTTCGAGTATGTGGGTTGATCAGGAGAATAATCTCTTTTACTGTGACGGATTTATCCCTGCAGTTCATAGAATTGATATGAATAGCGATATGATCTCCTATTATGCTGGCACAAGAACTGGCACAAATGCGCCGTATAATGGAGGTGATATTACAGCTTCTTTGAGTAAGTTACACCGTCCAACTTCTATTGTTGGTGATAGTTTAGGAAATCTCTACATGAGTGATGGTATTAATGGAATTCGTAAAGTGGTGAAAAGCACCGGTATGCTAGTATCTGTAATCAGAGAAACAATTGTAGATTGTGAGGGAGCTTATGATGTCTCTACTACACTATGTGGTATCACTGCCTTAGCATATGATATATTCAATAACAAGCTTTACATTGCACAAAAGACTCTCATTGGGAGTTTTGCGATTGGTTCTCAAAATTTAACTATTGTATCTGGTACAGCAGATGAAGGCAGTTCGAACTCTGACCTTATGGGTAGCAGATTTACCTCCATTGTGGATATGTGGGTAGCACCAAATAGTGATCTTTATGTCGCTGATACTGCTCTCATACGCTATCTTGACTTCCTGAATGGTAATGTTTCCATCTCAGCAGGGAATGGAACAAGTACTTCGGATAATGTATTGGCTACAAATTTTCTTTTTGATGGTGTTGTTTATGCAGTCTGTGGAGATTCGCATGGTAACATTTATGTGGCTGACGAGAATCCTACTCTACGAATGGTGGATTATTATACAAGGAATATTTTCGCTGTACTTGGAGATGGACTATATCCAACACAAGTTCCAGGGGAATATGTCTCAAATAATCAATTCATTTATCCTGTATCTAAATGTTATGTTGATTCACGATTAGGAGATGTTTATTATATTGAGGCTACTACAGAGACATTTGCTAGAGTTAGAAAGTATTGGGGTGTGGGATTATCTGTTCAACCAACAAGTCAGCCAACCAACCAACCTTCTAGTCAGCCAACAAATCAGCCATCGTGTCAACCATCAAGTCACCCGTCAGGTCAACCAACCAGTCAACCTTCAAGTCAGCCTTCTGGTCAACCTTCAAGTCAACCAACAAACCAGCCGACTAGCCAGCCTTCAAGTCGCCCTTCAAGTCAGCCGACTAGCCAGCCTTCTGGTCAGCCTTCTGGCCAACCTTCTGGTCAACCTTCTGGCCAACCTTCGGGTCAACCTTCAGGGCAGCCGACAAGCCAGCCTTCTTGTCAACCTTCGGGTCAACCAACAAACCAACCGACTAGCCAGCCTTCTGGTCAGCCTTCTGGCCAACCTTCTGGTCACCCTTCTGGTCACCCTTCTGGTCAGCCTTCTGGTCAGCCTTCTGGTCAGCCTTCAAGTCAACCAACAAACCAGCCGACTAGCCAGCCTTCTGGCCAACCTTCGGGTCAACCTTCGGATCAACCAACAAACCAGCCGACTAGCCAGCCTTCTGGTCACCCTTCTGGTCAGCCTTCTGGTCACCCTTCAGGGCAGCCGACAAGTCAACCTTCGGGTCAACCAACAAACCAGCCGACTAGCCAGCCTTCTGGTCAGCCTTCTGGTCACCCTTCCGGTCGCCCTTCAGGGCAGCCAACAAGCCAGCCGACAAGTCAACCTTCTGGCCAACCAACAAGCCAGCCTTCTGGTCAACCTTCAGGACAGCCAACAAACGAACCTTTGAGCCAACCAACGAGCCATCCTTCGGGGCAACCAACAAACCGACCATTGTGCCAACCATCAAGTCCACCAACTACCCAGCCCTCTGGTGAACCTTCTGGTCACCCTTCAGGACAGCCGAGTGTGCAGCCTAGCACTCAGCCTTCTGGTCAACCATCTGGTCAGCCTTCCAGTGTTCCATCCGGTCAACCTTCTGGCCAGCCTTCAAGTCAGCCGAGTGTGCAGCCTTCGGGTCAGCCTTCCGGCCAGCCCTCTGGTGCACCTTCTGGGCAGCCTAGCACTCAGCCTTCTGGTCAACCATCTGGTCAGCCTTCCAGTCTTCCATCCGGTCAACCTTCTGGCCAGCCTTCGAGTCAGCCGAGTGTGCAGCCTTCGGGTCAGCCTTCCGGCCAGCCCTCTGGTGCACCTTCTGGGCAGCCTAGCACTCAGCCTTCTGGTCAACCATCTGGTCAGCCTTCCAGTCTTCCATCCGGTCAACCTTCTGGCCAGCCTTCGAGTCAGCCGAGTGTGCAGCCTTCGGGTCAGCCTTCCGGCCAGCCCTCTGGTGCACCTTCTGGGCAGCCTAGCACTCAGCCTTCTGGTCAACCATCTGGTCAGCCTTCCAGTCTTCCATCCGGTCAACCTTCTGGCCAGCCTTCGAGTCAGCCGAGTGTGCAGCCTTCGGGTCAGCCTTCCGGCCAGCCCTCTGGTGCACCTTCTGGGCAGCCTAGCACTCAGCCTTCTGGTCAACCATCTGGTCAGCCTTCGAATCAGCCGAGTAGCCAACCCACACTTTTCTCTTCCCGCCTCTTCCTTACCTCGGCAGTCTTCTCCTCCAATGGTTTAGAAGTCACTGTGACTCTGTCTGCCTCTACCAATAGGATGGGTATGTCTATATCAACTACCACAGATTTGGTTACCTTTCCTTGTGCACAGGTCTTGGCCTTTGAAGAGGTAGAAGACTATCGTTGTGTCTGGG